>CAJQZN010016208.1:0-21801 GCA_907164685.1 Colias eurytheme | reverse complement strand
ACATGTTTCCGAAGAAACATCTTACGTTACTAACTCACGCACTCTAGGACTTTTTATTCAATGGACTACTAAGTAACTCTTTTAGAACTCAGTCAGAACTTTTGATTGGAGGAACCGATTTTGATCCGTCTAATATTGACAATTGCAGATTAGTCCTTTGTAGAAAATATTAATTAATCAGGAGAATCGATATACATACCAGCAGGCATAATCCTGAACAAGCAAGGTTCCCGTTGGTTGCCGATATCGTTCCTGGCCCAACACGCGAGCCAGCCCAGATCCTCTTCATCGTCAATATTTGGCAGACCGTGGATAACTGTGCTGCTTGATCCCATTGTTGTTACGTTTGATACTGGTATCTATGGTCATATTTTAGTGTTTTATGGATTTTTTTTAATATGCACGTTTTAATGTTTAATATTTTTAGTATCATCATATTGTTAAAATCATGGTGGTAAATGTTAAAAATACTTATGTAATGACGATTCGAAAGTGCTACTAAATAGTAGTCTAATTTAATAAATGAATGTTTGAGTTTGAGTTTTATTTTAGCTAAGAGGTTTTTTTGCATATTTCATTTGCGTAATTTTATGCCTATTAGCACATCATGCAATACTCATACCAATTCAGTTGTGATTCTTATAAGGATTTTAAAAAATGTTTCTCCAATTTAGATTTAATTCGATCCTTTGCTAAGCTTTATTGGCGTAAATGTCTAGATTTTACTGAATAAGTGTTGGTTCTTGAATTTATTTCATATTTAGGGTAATTGGATGGAATGAATAAATATCGAATGTTGAAGATTAAATCTTTACTTTTGAAGTTTTTGAAGTAATAGCAAACACTCGAAATTTTATCTGTAATTAAGATGTCTCATTACTTTGTTTACTATTTTAAATAAAACTAACGTCTTGTCCCGGTTTCAACTGTATTGACCACTAATAAAAATATAGCTAAATAACTCGATAATGACTAATGGTTAAATAATTTCTAAAATTGATCGTTACTGTTCGAGAAATATCAACCAAAAAATAACTTATCCAACCTATTATTTGTAAAGTTACAAATTTTAATTTACAACAAACATTAAATTTTTTTCTTCATCCATACTTTCATCTACCATCCCAAAAGACAACACTCACCAACTATACCATCACAGACCTCACCAAATGACCATCTTATACTCACAGGCAGCACATCCTTAGTTCCATTATAAGTCCAATAGAACTTCAAGGGCCCCGCGTCCCTAGCGGAAGGCGCACTCACGGAGCACCGCGCACGGACCTCCCCCCCGGGGGCACCCGCGATGTGCTGGACCACACTGCCTGCTGAACATTCTGGTCGAGCTGTTTGACGAGATAAGTAGAAGTATATTTCGCATTTATAATATTAGAATCAAATACTAATAGTATAAATGCGAAAGGTTGTTTGTTTATTACTCCTTCACACAAAAACGGCAGATTTTTAAGAAATTCGATACACATGGTAACTTTGATTAAGATTTAACACATACGCTAAAATCAATAGAGTATATAAATAATCAATAGAGAGAGAGAGATCAATAGAGTATAGTAGTATTCTTGTTCGTATTCAGTAAACTGTTAACACAATTGAGTTACAAAGATTTTCACTTGTATTGTTAGTTAGATTTATCAGTTTTCCTATAACAATTTATACAGAGAAGTATGACGAGTAAATACTAGTCTTTTCAAATAGTTAGAAATATATTAATAAAGGTTTGCTTTGCACCAACCGTTCGCTTTTCATCATCGATTCTCAGAAATTAATATTTTAAATTAATATTCCAGTAATGCTTTTCCTGTAAAATGTAAATCGCATTTCATTCAGTTTGTTTTTATTTTAAACTATGTTTATAAAGACACTAAATCTTATTTGAGTTCATTTATATCTTTAAAAATAAATTTCCTTATTGGACTTTGATCCATATCCCATAAAAATCATCCAAATTAATTCATGAAAACATTAATCTTACATTTCAAATACGTATTTTCTAAATCACAAGTCAAAAGTAACAAATCAATTTTATAAGCTTCTTTTGCTTTTGTTTTTCGTGTTTTATATCATGGGATTGTACAATAAAGCGTTTGAAATAAACATAATTAATAAAGTTAAGAAACCCTAAAAACACGCTTTAAATAAATGAAATTATTGTATTGTCACCGATCCTTGATTTAAATGTACAAAGTATGAATTAAATCTCTTAATAACTCAGGCCCCGGAATCACAGACACAATAGAAAATCTATTGTGTCGTGGACCGATTGGGCCGTTCGGGGCTCAATGGGTTAAAGTGGGTCAAAACGTAAGTCAATTATCTACATACAATACACATAGGCCTACGTACTTAATATAAGCGTATAAAACATTTCATACTTACACAACACATTTAAATTCATCGGTTCACTGAGTCCACTGCCCTCCGAGTTCCACGCCCTACACCTGTATCTCGCGGAGTGATGCCTCCTCAGGTTGTGGAGGAACAGCTTCTGGCCCTCTATGGATATACCTCCGATAGGATCGTCTCGTACTAAGTGATCCTGTTGATTTTTTTTGGGTTTTAATATAATATATATGTATTATGAATAACTTACCTGAGTAAGCATAGACCAGGATTAAAAATAAAATAATATTTCTTATATTATGCTTGAAAAAGGGTAAAAAATATTTCGGCCGCAGTTTGGTAAAAGTGCATGTTAATTTTTGTGGCGAGTGTATAAAACTAATATAATCCTCGCATTTATCCTCGCAATGCATATTAAAATATCTTCAATACTAATTTGTTCGTCGAATTATGTCACATGGTCAAAAGCAAAGCCTCCTTGCCTCAGTAATTTAAAAAATACGGGTCAAATACAAGTCGGTACAATTCAATAAAATATCCTATTTATTTGTCATGTACCCTACGAGACCCAAAAACCTTTGCGGATAAAGTCCCTCAGACATAATGATTTACATAATATACATAACATACTCCATAAGCTATAATAAATGAAACCGTTTGATCGTCGAAAAACTAATTTCACAGCGCGCAGTAAATGGAGCGTTATTATAAAGTTATTACTTTTACGGCATAATAAATTGAATTTTCATGTTGAATTAATTTAATACTAATTACTCGGTCACATGTCGTCACGCCACGAGTTACTTGTAGACTTAACTTTCAATTTGCGTGAACGACTTCACTATGCTCTTGATTTCGAGGCTTTAAAATTTTATTATTGTAAGGACTGTGCTTGAGAGTGTGCTGTAATACGACTGTATAAACACTTCGCTAGAGTCTCTTCTGAATTTATAATGCTTTATGTTTTTAATGGATAGTTAAAATGTTATATCGTACTTTAAATTGAGACGCCATCATGGAAGTACATTTACATTGATAGAGTACCTATTTATGCAAGCTCCGTTTGTAAGCTATTGCATAGCTTTTATCTCAGACTTTGAGCGCGGCGACCCAATGTAAAAATTCCGTAACGAAAAAACCTAACACTCCAACTGGCACAGGGGTGAGATGCTATGTAATAGCTTTACCGCGGCAGTCCTCGAGTGCCACACGTATTTTTTTATTTTTTTTTCATGGATTTTTATAAAATGATTATCATATTGACAAATTAATAATTTAAGTAGCCGTTTGCCGTAGAAACTCAAAATATGTTTGAAATCCAATAGTAAATAATGTTAATTTTTCTAATAGCCCTTATCAGTATAATGTCTAGATTAAAACAAAAGTTCTAATAAAACTTATACACATATTATAATAAATTAAAAACTAATAAATGAATGTTCATTAAGTCTGTATTTCAAACGCTTAAGGCAAAATCGCGATATTACATTATCATGAAACATGAAACTAATGTTACCGATACAGGATTATTAGCTAATACCTTCATTATAATTAATTACGACATGGGAAGGAATAATCAAGTTTGTTTAGGCTCAAACATAACCTTACTGAAACTTGTTATCGTATCTCATTAAGAAGTTGTGAAAAACTAAATATGTTCACTGATAACAAGCGAACTAACGTTAATTATATGTTGAATTATTCATTAAGAATATCCAAGTTTTTTATTTTTCTATGCGTGCTTTTTTGCAGTAGCGAAACATGTTTTTGTGCAAAATAATTAATGTAGTCAGATGTAACGTAATCAACATAGCGATTCAAATATTCTAGCTTTTTGTGTGAACATTTGAAAGGATTTTTTAATAATTTATGCGCTGAATAAAAAATGTATTTTATACACATATTTCACTTTTAAATTTCAATTTTTTATAGACCCGTTTTTTTTACTTAATCTATATCATCTACTAGCGGTCCGCCCCGGCTTCGCCCGCGGTACATATTTACGTTTTCTCTACATAAAAACCATCCTCGTACTTCAAGGAATATAATAAAAAAAGAATTATCGAAATCGGTTCAGCCGTTCTCGAGTTATGCGCTTACCAACACATTTTGCGATTCATTTTTATATATAAGAAAGATAACTTCACTGCTAGCCCTTTAGATTAAAATGAAGTAGTTTCTTTTAAGAAGTCAGTGTGAACGTGGCTTGGCCGAAGAAAGCAGTGGCATACGCGCTTTCCTCGTTCGAGTAGCTTACTCTAAGTGGACCTGCCTTATCTTCAATTGTTTCCATACCTCGAAGCCCTTATAAAATGAGAAGTTAAACGCTGGTGGGGACGCATCAGCGGAACACAGCAGGACGGCATCTTGGTCCTCACGCAGTTGGCGGCTGTCGCGCGGCTCTATTAAAGATATTTGAGGGATTGGTGGATCTGTAAGAGATGTAGAAATGAATTTGTGTGTAACAATGATAGGTCTAGAAATTAAATATTTTAAAGGAATTTTATGCGAGCCCAAACTCGATAAAGTTGAGTCAATATATTACTGAGTTCCTATGGCCACCTTCCGATTCCATCATCAAATCAGCTTCATGTCATGATAATGTTTCATCGCTATCAAATTTACATACGTATACAAAATTTCAGCTCAATCGGTTACCGGGAAGTGAATCAAAGTTATTTGCTACATATCAACTTAGTCATCGAGTACAGACAAAAATGCTCATAAAATAAAAACTACTGGGCCTATCCGAAAAAAAAAATTATGCGACCAATTCGACACCATCCCGCATCGAACAAAAAAAGAATCACGTAAATCGGTTCAGAAACCTCGGAGTACTCGGTGTACATACATAAAAAAAATATATACCGGCCGAATTGATAACCGCATAAAATCGCATGGAGAGCTTAATTTTCATTAAAGGCTCTAATCGCACGGAGAGCTTAATTTTCACAAAAAACTCTCATCGCACGGAGAGCTTAATTTTCACAAAAAGCTTTAATCGCACGGAAAGCTTAATTTTCACAAAAAGCTCTAATCGCACGGAGAGCTTAATTTTCGCAAAAAGCTCTGATCGCACGGAAAGCTTAATTTTCACAAAAAGCTCTAATCGCACGGAGAGCTTAATTTTCACAAAAAAGCTCTAATCGCATGGAGAGCTTAATTTTCATAAAAAGCTCTAATCTCACGGAAAGCTTTATATTCACAAAAAGCTCTATTCGCACGGAAAGCTTAATTTTCACAAAAAAGCTCTAATCGCATGGAGAGCTTAATTTTCACAAAAAGCTCTAATCACATGGAAAGCTTAATTTTCACAAGAAGCTCTAATCACACAGAGTTTAATTTTCACAAGAAGCTCTAATCACACGGAGAGCTTAATTTTCATAAAAAGCTCCAATCGCACGGAAAGCTTAATATTCACTAAAAACTAATCGCATGGAGAGCTTAATTTTCATTAAAGGCTCTTATCGCACGGAGCTTAATTTTCACAAAAAACTCTAATCGCACGGAGAGCTTAATTTTCACAAAAAGCTCTAATCGCATGGAGAGCTTAATTTTCACAAAAAGCTCATATCGCACGGAAAGCTTAATTTTCACAAAAAGCTCTAATCGCATGGAGAGCTTAATTTTCACAAGGAGCTCTAAGCCCATTGAGAGCTTAATTTTCACAAAAAAGCTCTATTCGCACGGAAAGCTTAATTTTCACAAAAAAACTGTAATCGCACGGAGCTTTATTTTCACAAAAAACTCTCATCGCACGGAGAGCTTAATTTTTCTCACCAAGATCTAATCGCACGGAAAGCTTAATTTTCACAAAAAGCTCTTATCGCACGGAGAGCTTAATTTTCACAAAAAGCTCTAATCGCATGGAGAGCTTAATTTTCTCAAAAAGCTCTAAGCGCACGGAGAGCTTAATTTTCACAAATAACTCATCGCACGGAGAGCTTAATTTTCACAAAAAGCTCTCATCGCACGGAGAGCTTAATTTTCACAAAAAACTAATCGCACGGAAAGCTTAATTTTCACAAAAAGCTCTAATCGCACGGTGAGCTTAATTTTCACAAAAAGCTCTATTCGCACGGAAAGCTAAATTTTCACATAAAAGCTCTAATCGCACGGAGAGTTTATTTTCACAAAAGCTCTAATCGCACGGAGAGCTTAATTTTCACAAAAGCTCTAATCGCATGGAGAGCTTAATTTTCACAAAAAGCTCTAATCGCACGGAGAGCTTAATTTTCAAAAAAGCTATAATCGCACGGTGAGCTTAATTTTCATTAAAAGCTCAAATCGAACGGAAAGCTTAATTTTCACAAAAAGCTCTAATCGCACGGAGAGCTTAATTTTCACAAAAATCTCTAATCGCACGCAGAGCTTAATTTTCATTAAAGGCTCTTATCGCACGGAGAGCTTAATTTTCACAAGAAGCTCTAATCACACGGAGAGCTTAATTTTCATAAAAAGCTCTAATCGCACGGAAAGCTTAATATTCACTTATAAAAATAACTGCGTTAAAAACAACCGACTTCAAAAACGGAAAAGTAAGAAATAAGAAAGATTTGACATTATTATTTACTACGCACACACCTACACGCACGCACACGTACACATACACACACACTCACACACACACACACACACTCATTATGTTATGTTTTTTATTAATATTATTGTTACTAGTTTATAGTCTATTCTAGAGTGATATATTCGAGAATGATATTATGTTGTAATCCTTATTGGCTATTTGTTCAGTTAATCAGCAAAATAGTGGTCTTGTTAAATGTAAAGCTGTTGGATTACCAAATAAATAAATAAATAAATAAATAAATAAATACATATTATTTATACCTATGTGCTATTTATTAAAAAGGTTTGATGTCGGTGCACGGGCTTAATACTAAGTGCTTACTTAATGTTCGGCACCAACTTCAAACCTATTTAATAAATAGCACATCCATACTAATATTATAAATTCGAAAGTGACTCTGTCTGTCTGTCTGTTACTCAATCACGCCTTAACTACTGAACCAATTTGCATGAAATTTGGTATAGAGATATTTTGATACCCGAGAAAGGACATAGGCCACTTTTTATTGCGAAATATGTACCACGGGCGAAGCCGGGGCGGACCGCTAGTTTCTAAATATATATAATACTCGCGTAAGTACACAAGAAAATACAATAATAGATATTTTTCTACTACGTTTCACTACGACTTGGTAGCTCCATGACCTACTACGACTTGGTAGCCCTATTAACTACTTACTATGTTAAAAAATACAATGGTGTCTATTAAAAATATTATGTAGTGAGCTCTTCATTGCATATACAATTTGTGATGAATATCAAAATTTTATGATGAATCGGGATTCACTAGACTGTCCACGATATTCTTTTGTATAAACTGTTATCAATATTTCTTTGATAATCATTTTAATGATTTGATTATTATCATCTCACTTCCATTTATCATCAGAATTATACAATCTCATACCTACCCACTTAAATAGGTCACACAAAACATTAATTAAAACTATTTTTGTGAAGTCCCGTGTCCCCGTAGTGGGGTAAGGGGCAGATGCATTATTCATACATCTGTTTCACTGATCGATTTTCTTTAGGGACAAGTAGGTGATCAGCCTTCTGTGTCCAGCCAGACCGAGACATTTTTTTTTCTTCGTCTCCACCGGGAATCGAACCCAGGACCCCTCGGTTATACGCTCAAGCGCCAACCACTGTACCAAGGAGGCGGTCTATTAAAACTATTAACAGTTATAAAATAAACATTTAACTCCAGACCTTTTTCACCTCGATAATTAAAAGTTTATAAGATTCCAAGTGAAATTAACGCTAACTTAAGTCTAGGACAACTAAGTTTAGGTAACTTTGCAAACAGTAGCTTAGCTTGTGACAAGAATACTGTAAGCAATTAAAAAGCTCGTGTTTTGTAATTAGGTGTGAATGAATTAACATAATTAAAAATATACAAACTCATGTTTGAGAAATTGGGAGAGAATTTTTTAAGGCTTTAAAATATTAATACAGCCAATAATAATTGGCTTGTTTCTCTGTAGTGGGAAGAAATAAGGTCTGATGATGATGTAAGACTAGCTTACTGCTCCAAGCAGCTCGACAATTTTTTAAATAATATTCTAGATTTTCAGGATAGAAAATATAACGTATCATGCAAGAAAACGTCAATTATTGCTCTACAATTTTTTCTATTGTTATTAATTTATATATGTAGATGTAACATTATTGTGGAACTAGCGCCAATAAAGACAGTGTGAAACTATAACCCGTGTTGTTTGTTCCTTCCCTCCTAACAGTAAAATATCTAACAAATATCTTTCAGTGAAAGTTAAAGACCCACACGTAATTACTAAGTTAATAGTAAACACACGTTTGGTTTTTTTTTTCAAGTTTATCAACACCTTGTCATATTATTTCTTACAAATAAAATACCATTCTTATTTATAAGTTGCGATACAGCAGTTTGCACTATAAATCACATTGAACTTTTTGCCGTCACCGTTCAGACCGACGCTGTTTCTTATTTCAATTTATGTCCATTCCACTGGATCTTGGAATGATTTTTATTTACTTGAGTGAGAAAGTAGGTCTGATTTTTATAAAATGATCAATTTTTGTGGGTAAAAATTTGATTTCTATGGCGTCCTCGTGTCTTTCTTGATGTTTTATATGTTTTACCCTCATAGGATGCCCGTGACCCAGCAGTGGGAACGTATATGGGCTGATGATGATGATGTTTTATATTCCACTATCTGTATGAATTTAGGGGTAATTTCACAAACAAAAACTTGAGATTAATTTAAAATAATGACTTCATTACTTTATTTTGTAAAGACATGGTCGTACACATGGATATAATTTAATTAATTAATAAAAATCTAAATTTATTACCTTTGCCAGTAAAATATCTGCCATTCCACCTGAACCCTCTTTCAAAATTTTAGCCCACTCGTGCGATAGAGTAAATACCTGCAATTGTCTATCTATAGATAGGGCCGACACAGTTAAATATCTCGGAGTCTGGATAGACTCTTGCCTTTCCTGGAATCAGCACCTTAACGCTATCTCTTCACGAATAAGGAAGTTAATCTTTGTCTTTAAAAAATTACGAATCCCTGCTAATAAAGACGTTCTTAAAATAGTGTACACCGCATTATGCGAATCTATTATTGGTTACTGCATCACCGCTTGGGGAGGTGCTCCGAAAAACAATATTCTACAAGCCGAACGAGCTCAAAGAGCAGTGATTAAAACTCTTCTCAACAAACCCTTCAGATATCCAACGAAACAAGTATACACTGATTTTAAGGTACTTACTGTGCGCAAAATGTATATACTCCGGGCAATGATGAAGAAGCATAAAAGCCTTCCCGCAACTAAAAGTAAACTCTCAGATAAGAGGCGACCCCCGCCGATATGTCCAGTCATATATACAAATACTAAGCTTGCAAAAAGACATTACGACTACCTAAGTGCACATCTATATAATAAATTACATAAGACACTTAATATACACAACATGAACACATTACAATGTAAGTCCAACCTAACTAATTACCTTCTAGAGCTTAATTATGATGAATGTGAACACTTGTTAGATCACTATATTATTTAATCTAAACTACAAACTAGAAAACACACACACACACACTACACACACTCTCTTACACACACACGCACACCCACACACACACACTCAATACGTATATCCTTTCTTTTAAATTCTTTTAGATTTTTAGTTAAATTTCTCTCATATATTTTTTTTTTATGCAAAGAGTTTATTCTTTAAAGTCATCAAATTTTCGGCTAAAGTGATACTTGTAGTATAGAATTGTTATAATATTCAGGTATATATCTTGTATCAACGGACGGATAAATGTCTCCTGTAACACAGGACATTTCCTAGCATAGGAGACATTGTTCAAATATTGCAATTAATTGTACCTACAGGCTACAGCTACGGTTTATGTTTTACTTATATGTAAGTTATCCTATAATTGCATGTACATGTATATTTTTTGTTGTCAAATAAAGAATTTATTATTATTATTTATTATTATATTATAATTCTTTGGATTATCTTTTTTATTGATTTGAGTGATTTCTCTCAACTTTTCATTCATAAAGAATGTGATAACGCATTGACATACAAAACAACCTTTTAATGAATGAATAAATTAATGAACAATTCAATTGAATTTTACTCGAACATAACCAACATAGAATCCATAAAACACGTTCGATAAAATTAAATGCTACATGCAGGAAACCGCGACTAAAAGCAAATTCCTATTATATCATAAACGAAACTGTATAATATATTAATATTTATGTAAACTGGATCAAAGCATTAATATTGATGCATGGATTGATATTATTGTTTTATTAATAATTGACAATAACTTCTAACGTTATAGTTTTATGGTGAAACTGTAAATAATAGTTTATTTATAGAAACTACTTTTCTAAATAGATAGATTTATTACATTTATTCCTAATAAAAAATAATGTATTTTTACTTCACGGTGAATATGAAAATGAATAGAAATATATTAGGCCGAGTAATAAAGGCATAGTAAACTCGTATGTACCAGGTACCTCGTATTAACAATTAGCATAATGACATTCTTAAATTGTAAAATTAAATACATAGTTTAAACATATGCTCAAATATATTAAGGTAACATTTTTGCCTTTTTTGTTCACAGTTCTTTAGAGGAATTATATTATTTAAAATAAAGATTATTTTTTATGGCTTACGCAGCAATAAACACACATTCACATATCAAAGCAGATATTACGAACCTTCGGTCCATTGCATCTATTCAATTATGTCTAAATTCAATTGTTTATTCGGAACGCGTCGCGCTGACAAAGTCCGCACAAAGTATGCAATTCTACAATTATCGCGTTGTTTGTACTGTAACTTTGTTTATTGTTTAGTACGTGCGTTCATAAACTGTTTACAACCACTGCGGTTTGAATGTATCGGTTTGAATAAATATAACTGTACAATGTTGTAATGTTTTAGGGTTTATTTTTGTTAAAGTAACAAAGTATTGGTGATTTAAATGTTATTTTACATGATACGACAAAATGTTTATGATTTTATAGAACATTTAAATGGCGATGGTTGCTAGCTTCCCCAGTTAATATTATTTAAGTTTGGTTTGTATGTGTTAAAATAAATCAGTTGTCTTATTATATAAAGATTTGGAGCTTTAGATTATATAAATACCGCATTTATAATTATACTGGGTACAACCTAATATATGTTTATTTAGGAAAGCTGTTTATTTAGAGCGACTGTCAGAAAAAAAGGCATACAAAACAAGCACAGGTGTATGCCTAAACGGAAAACTTTCCTCACTTTCATCTGCATCTACAACAATGTTCATACTTCACAGTCTTTCAATTTCAAATCCACCACATTTTAAAAGGCCTTAATCCAGTAAGTTTTATCTAGCAAGTTAAAACCGCACCGGTCGCTTTGTCATTCAACCAAGTTTTGTGACGTAATCAACTTCTTACGCTCGGCTAATTTCAAGTAGTTGGATAGTTAAATTTTGTAAGTGTCTTTTGTGGACGTCTTATTTTAATGTGGATCCAATGACAATTCAATCTTGTTCACATTACTCTATTTTTCTCAATGGATAACTCGCTTGTATTGGTAGCCCGATAAATTTGATTAAAATTATTATAGTTCTGCAATGTGTTTCAGAAGGTGTTCAAGCATGTAGGATGAAGGAATTGTAGTTTATTGAATAACATTTTGATCATAATGAAGATATTACTAATGTACCAATGTTAATGTATTTTTTTATTATTCTAGAGCAGCCTTATTTTAAGACTTTTTAACATCTATTGTTACAGATACCTTATTTAACAGTACATTCTTCATACTATCAATACTAATAATTAGGAGGAAGAGCTTTTTGAAGACGGCAGTCCGGAATCAAAAGAAAATAAACTCATGTCTTATCTACCAAACAGCCAAATAGGCAAGCATTGAATTAGAAGAGAAACCCATACATGACTTTGGTATGCCATAAAAACTTGGCAATAAAAAACAAATTCCGCATTTAATAAAACAGTAGTATTAATACCACATAAACGTAATGTATTAGCCAGTTATCAGCTTACGATAAGAAGTATATTCTAGTGGAAGGCTCGCGATATGCTGGCACGATGCCACTACTTGAACTGAGGTAAGCGACAATTTTTGGTAAGCTGTTAATAGTTACTTTCTATTGGCTGCGACGGTTAGCTGCAAATAGTTTTAGTGTTAAAACTGCTGTGTGAATGATATTTATATTTGAAATGTATAAGATATGTGTACTTAAAAATATTTCTTCTTAGGCGTGGTGGCAATTTGGGACGGTAATTAAAATATTATATAGGTACTTATAAGGTGAATGTTTGCATTGTTTGTTTGTACCAATTAAGCTCGGAAACTGCTGAAACAAATTTAGATATATATAGGAAAACTAAGGGTATATCTTTCTTTCTGTATCTAGTTCAAACAGGACATAACTGGAGATAAATAGCTAGTCTAAAACAAACAAGTAATCAAGTATATATGACGTGAATATATTAGAGTACTCTGATCCTAAATTACCCCTATAGTGCTTTCATAAGGCCTAATTATAGATATTTCAGTTCATTTGTTTCATTGTATGTTTCAGTACGCCTGAATTACATATATACACTTATAATTTTTTTGGCAATAAGATCACTTGTTATATTATTATGAATATTTGAAAAGGAGTTTTAAAAGTTTTGATATTATTTAATACGATTTCATCTTTTGTTTTTTATTTTTATTTTGGATGCATTTAAATCTGTAGATCGTTATTGTTCTGTCATTTGGCACAATTTTTAAAAATTCAAGCGATATTGTTTCTATGGTTTTCGGCTTTGGGTTTCTGGTTCTTAGAACTTTGTAACAGGTGATTTGACCTGTAACAGTATTTCGCAGAAATTAATTATTATTAGATAATATAACTATTGGTTGCCACTTGCTAACTAATCGTTTCTGAATATTGTTTGTGCATTGAATTTCTGTAAATGAAAATTGGGTTTATTTGTGTTTAGGTTACACGCACAGGCTACATTTGTTTCGAATAAATTTACCGAAAATTTACTATAATAATGTATGAAGCTTAATGAAATTACACGTTATTTAAAATTGAAATGGTTATGAAGGTTAGTTTTGAAATTAAGGTTAATTTTAAGTTTTTAAATTGAAAATCCTTTTTTGATAATTATTCCCAACAAATGCACAATATTATGCGTTTCTATTATAAGAATAATTTTCGAGTTTATAATATGAATTCTAGTTCTAATTACTATCAAAACTAACAAGAACAAACTGGATAGTTATTAGTGAAATAGCATTCAAGCGTGTGACAAGTTATAATTAGTGATGTTATTAACAAACACATTATTACTACTCTATTTTGATACTCGGTAAACTTAATGAAATTCGTAATACACGTCACTACTGTAGTTTACAGTGTTTAATTGATTTCAGGAATTCACGGTTTGAATAGAAAATTTGAATGAAATAACATTGGGAGTTTGGAATTTTAAAAATTCAGTAAAATGAATTTTTGGTGTAACATTAATTGTTTGTTGTTTAGATTTATACGCATCTAAAACACAAGATTGCAAATCATCGAAAAATCTTGATACATAAACATCTTTTGCTTACAATTTAATATACTAACGTTTTCGTTTAATTAGAATCTATCCAGTAAATACCCTCTGAATAAACCGTTTTACATATCCGTACAATAATTTTACGTATCCGTATTACAAAAGTTTCATATACTCACACATACGCCTATATTTTACTTTCACATCATCATCATCAGCCCTTATACGTTCCCACTGCTAAAACACTCGCCTCCGAGGGTAATCCACCACGCTGGCCAAGTGCGGGTTAGCGGATGTTACATATCGAACTTTTAATTCTTCGACATGTCGGTTTCATGATGTTTTCCGTTCGAACAGTGTTGTTTACATATTATACCACAGAATACATAATAGTAGCTAAACGCTACAGAACGGACACTCTCCGCCTCCCGCCAAAATTAAACACTTGCCTCACCCCGCACGTTACGATACGCAACGAAGATTGACAACATTAATCAAATTGACTTAAAGTAATTTTATTATTTTGGATTTTTGATTATCGTTTTTCGTAGAAAATGGTTAGATATTGTGCTGTTTACGGATGTGTTTCATCAGAAAAACGCGAATTTCTTTACGCTAGTCACAATTAATGTGCGAACCCTAAAGCGTTAACACACACATTTGCACGCTCTACAGTGTGACTGTCAAAACGATAATTTTGTATGGAGTGTCCGGGGTGTGCACTGTGCATATACTTACACAAAACTTCCAAAACAATAGAATCCTCCAATGTATGCGCCGGGAACCACGGGTTGGACACGCGGCAGGCGAGCTCGCGCCCGCTGTCCTCGCGCCGCACGCGCCATGTTAGAATGCTTTTCGTTATTTCACCGTCTACTTCTACCTGTTAAGTATTTATTATATAATTTGTATATAAAGCGAAATTATTATGCTTCTGCATTTTTATGAGCACTGGCGAGTAATCTTCATAAAACCGTTGACCCGATGTCCGTTTTTGTAAGATTTAATATTATGATTTAATAACAACATAATATGCTATGTAGTAATTATAATCCCGGTTTTCTCAAAAAGGCTAATAAAAATTATTACCAACAGGCTCCTTTTATGTAAAATTTATTTTACACTACGATTATTTTTAATGACCAATTAATAAATCTCGATTTTTCATATATTTTGTTTTTATTCACCCCATACGGAAATTAAGATAATATAATCACAATTATCATTGTGGAGACGTTAACAATATATGAACGAAATGCATTTGCATACCATTTCATTCAATTAAAATTTTAATTATACAAAATTATTATTACCTGCGTTAAAGAAGAGTCAATCCTCTGGGCATTAATAAACCAGTCAACATTAGGAGCTGGTTTGGACCCCCGCGTGGTGCACACAAAAGAACGTTCATGACTCGCTCTGGTTGGACCTCCTCCCGTCACTCGCACGTATTGAGGTTTCACTATATAATAAATAAGTGTTAATTATGAAATTTAGTCAGTGTAGTGTTAAAGTACGTGTTACGATTAATTGTCGTAGCACTTAGCTACGAAACTCGTAGCTTACTGAATTTCCATTTGTCAACATCTAGATTCCAAGGAACTTTTTCCTTTTTTTGAAGTCAGTTATAAATATTGATGTGCGTTCGCCTTGTTTAAAATGGAGAATAGATTAACCATTTTGGTTAATTTTGAAATAATGTACTTTTGAAATATTTGTAGGAGTTGCGGTCATGGCAAAAAAAAAACTTTAACAATAATTAATAACATATTTATTTTCCAAATGCAATATTTGATCTGAAATTTGTCACATCATTATGTAAAGACACAGTATACTCACAATACAACTTCAAAGTGACATCCCTGACCATCGTCTTCAACAAGGGCGGGTCGACTCGGCACCTTAGCTTCGCCCCGCTCATCTCCCGCGACAGAGTAATGCGCACCAGACAGCTGCTGGCGTCGCGCGCGATAGCGAGCCGGTCGTCCCCGTGGTACCAGGTTATGTCTGGTGGGGGTTTACCTGTGCACGATAGAATATTGGTAGAGTATCTCTAATATTTATTTATTATTTATTTTATTAACACTTTATTGTGCTGGCATACAAGTAAATCCTTAAAATTAAAACTTATAACTAGTCCAGCACAGAAGACGGCCTTATCACTTAAGAGTGATCTCTTCCAGGCAACCTACTGTGTACAAAATATATATATAATATATACATAGCCATATATGTTCTATAATAAATACATACATATAAAATATTATATATATTACATAATATAATATAATACAATATAATACACATTCAAATAATAATTATAATATTATGATGAACGTTACCTTAAGTGATCGAATACTTTTTAAGGGGACGTACGACATCAAAATATCTGAAGAAATATTGGATACAAAACTTTTATTAGAAGCCTGTTATGTGAAAAGACTTTTTTCATAGAAGTAGATATAATATAAACGTAATACACGAATTGTCTTGGAATTTTGTTAATTTTAGTGAGGACAGGCAAAAGCATGATTATTATCATCCTCAGTGAAAGTGTTTTAAAAACAGATGTCGATAATGTTAATTAACATCAAAGATTAAATTGTCGGTTTATTTCCACATTAAATATCACCATCATCACCTCCTTATTATGTTCCCACTGCTAGGACACGGGCCTCCCGTATTTAAACATATTATGACTTTACGGAATAAAAACTATCGCTACTATAAAAAAGACGTGTGGCACTCGGGGACTGCCGCGGTAAAGCTATTGCATGCTATGCCTTCAAGCCACACCTCCGCGCCCGTTGGAGTGAGGAGCGTGAAGTTTTTCGTTACACAATTTCTGGATTCGGTCCCCGCGCAATAGCGCAATAGCTTAATAATATTATGATTTAAATAACATACCACCATCAGCCTGGCAAGTAAGCTTAAGCTCCTGCCCCTCTCTGTATGGCCCAGCCAGGCTCCCCTCCACCTCTCTCCCCTCGCTATCCAGCACCCGAGGGGACTCCGGAGGAACTGACAAACAAACATTATTAGTTATGTAAACAGAAATGCTTAAGTTTATTCTATTTGAAGGTAAATGTAACTTTGTTTACAGCCTTTCTTGTCATTTAAAGTGTTAAGTTTTGTTTTGGTGGTTATTAATTAAATTTTGTATGTTCGTATGGAAAAAATTGTGAAAATTGTAGTTGATTAATTATAGATTAAAGATAAGAATCAAAAAAATAATTACTTAAAATTTTCACGGTATCTAGAATTATTTTAATGAATTTCATGTAGGTTACTAAAATGCTTTTTAAATAAAATAAGCATGTATATCAAGATACGACACACGTTTTCATTCCGTTAATATTACTCCCATGGACGTATAAAAAAAGACGGACGGTATATCGCCTAAACATTGAGTGAAGCCTAGTAATGGCGGCGAAACATCCATGTGTGTGTGCCATGTTGCCATGGCAACAGCTGTCCTGATGACAATGGCGGCTGTATTTTTTTCTATAAATTTTGCCGTAATAATTTTGTCATTAAAACATAAAAGAAATAACTTGCTTCCCTGTGGAATGTAATCCCTTTTGTTTTGTTATTTAAAATTGTACTGTTGCGACACCATTTAACAACGCAAGACGGCATTTTAAATATTTTTGTGAAACAGTGACGCAGTTAATCAGTCGGTAGTTCACGACGTAATGGCGGCCGACTAGCTTACTATGGTGAGAGTGTGTGCGTGTTTATTGTCTTTACACGATCGCTAGCTTACTATGGTGGCTTCACGTTGTTTGTTCGTAATACGGCGTCCGTCTTTTTTTATACGTCCATGATTACTCCCTAACAATAAAGAAAGTGCAAAAAAGGTATATTAGAACCGCTTTCAAATCCTATAGATACCTATTAACAAAATATGTACTTGAATTTATATTTTTGGTTTTATGGCATTCAAATGCTTTATAAATATAAATTTATAAAGAATAGAAAAAATTCGATCACGAGGCGGGACACGAACCCGCATCCTTCGCGCCATTCCGGGGCGGATGCCTGACCAACTCAGCCACTCGTGACCCGCCAGAGCAATCGAATTTATTCCATTCTTTCAGTTTTATGTGTCTATCCCGCCTCGTGATCGAATTTTTTCTATTCTTTATAAATTTATAAAAATATGTACTTACCAATTACAGTCAAATTCACTCTATAATTCCTAGTAGGTGCATCAATATAGTCTATCCTGCATCTATACACCCCTTCGTCAAGTTGCGTCACCTTCTCAACCACCAGGTGAGCTGATGATGGATCCGACTCGTTCAGAACGAAGTGCGACCTGGTTCCGAACTCGCCGGCTACTGCCCAGTGGATGGGTGGACCGTTTCTGAAGTCTACCCTGCAAGATTTAAAGGTTAAACTATACGTATTCACAAATACGAGTAACCGACCGTTGACGTTTGGAGTGACAGTTCGTTTCTTTGTACTTTAAATCTTTAAAAATATAATTAAAGCATAAAAAAGCACTTAAAACAAGTATTTACAGTGAACTTACATACAGTTATCAGATGACAATCGTGGATAAGTGAATAACAATCTATAATAAGTGTATATGAGTGTCTAAGAAAAACAGCTGACCGTCAGCTGTTCGTGAAATTTTAGTAACCACAAAAGGATTATTATTACCATATACGCAAGTATTCTTGACTTTCCATTGATAAGTGTTTATCTTACAAATAAAAAAAAAAACAATAATAATAACTTAGCAATATTATCGAGCAAAAAATTGCAAATTCATTGCCTCGCTGTACCACTCAAAATACTGCCATCTATTAGTCATCTGCAAGAAGCTACAGCCAATCTAATAACCCCTACAACTAATTAAACTACAATCATGAGTAACAAATGTGGCAAATGTGGTAAATTTGCGTCCACAGACGACGCTAGGTGCACAAGATGCAAGGATCTTTATCACAAAACCTGTGTAAGTCCTAAATCACGAATTGGCCCAAGTTGGTTGTGTAAAGTATGTAAAAACAAACCTGAAAAAGTAAACAAACCGATGAACGATAGCAGCCCGGGTGATGTCTGTGAGGATGCAGGTTCCTTTCAGCCGGGGCAATCCAATTTGGCGGACGAGATAAAATTATTACGCACAGAACTTTCGGGTTTTCGAAACGAGATGTCCAAGTTGGCAAATATTGTCTCAGAATTTACTAGTAGACTTGACATTATCGAGGATAAAGTGTTAAAATTGGAGTCACAAAATAAGCAAATAGAGGAACTAAATAGTAATATCAACCTACTACAAAAACGCTTGAATGAATCCGAGCAGCGTAATCTTATTAACGATCTGGAGATTACGGGTTTGCCCGAAAGCAATGGCGAAAATCCTACACACATAATTATTTCGCTAGCTAAAAAAATAGGCATCTGTTTGGAAGAAAGAGATATAGTGAGCGCGGAGAGAAGCGGATCTACGCGTGTACCACAGCATGAATCCCAAGACCGTGTGCGTGCGCGCGCGATGGTTGTACGTTTTACGCGGAGGCACCTACGCGACGAGATGTTACGTGCTGCGCGCGTACGGCGGGCGACTGACACCGCAGGTACTGGAATCGCCGGCGCGCCCCACCGATTCTATATCAATGAACGCCTAACGAGTATAAATCGTAGGCTATTTTACTTAGCTCGTCAAGAGGGTAGTGCGAAAAAATGGAGATATGTATGGACCCGTGGAGGGTATATATACGCTAGAAAAGAACCACAATCTAGGGCTTACCGTATTTATTCAGATGATGATCTGAAAAAGGTTTTTGGTTCCGAATCTGTTTGTTAATTTTATTTGCTAAAAGTACATTTGTAAATTCGATAATCGTATGCTACCTGGAACGGTCAATCGATCTGTTAAAAATATTACTGAATTATTTCATAATTATCATTTATCATACGTATAAAAATAAAAGAAAAATATATAGTTTGTATAAAGTAATCTTTAAGTCATCTTTAAAATATAATGTATCTAAACAATTAAGCATTGATATTGTTTGTTCGACGTTAATAAGAAATATATTGTTTGATTTACAACTAATGTGTAAAATAATGGAATTTGTATGCGTAAATGGTGGTGTGTATGATATATTAATATTCTATATACTGACACTTTTACTTTATAAAAATAAATCTAATAAATATACTATATCACAAATTCAAAAGGCACACTATTATCTATCTACATTATATATTATATACGTAATAAAAACCGAAAATATCACATTTTATTATTATTATCTATTATTCAATGTACCAATTAATATATTTCGAATTTTAAAAATCTTTCCTATATATACATCGCATACAGTTATAAAGTACATATTAACGGTTCATATTACAATTATTTATCTTTATTATTATCTTTGGTATAGTTAACAAGCTAAAAATTGGTTTTCTTAACCCTGGATCGCTGGGAAATAAACATGACGAGTTTCTAGTTGCAATCATGCGCCACGCTGTAGACATCATGGCCATAAATGAGACCTGGCTCCGCGCCGGCGAAGAGGGACGTGCGCCAGCGGTGCCTGGTTACCGCCTGCGCCACCGCCCACGCCCGCCTGATGTTCGCTCACGAGGAGGTGGAGTAGGGTTTTATGTTCGTGACGGTTTGACGATACATGTTTTAAAACATCCTGAGGTATACGCGGTTGAACAGATGTGGCTCAAATTTATTTCTCGTGGTAAAAATATCGTAATTGGAACCGCATACAGGCCGCCCTGGCTAGATATGGACACCTTCTTCGCTGCCCTCACAGAATCGATCAGTTCCTTTGTATGGAGTGATTATATGATATTAGTAGGTGATTTTAATATAAATGTACTTAACGAAAAAAGTACTAGTTTTGTAAAATTGAATAATTTCTTAACCACTACCAATTTGAAGCAACATGTGACTAAGCCTACACATTTTAAAAGCGAAAATGAGACCTTGATAGATTTAATATGTTCAGACTGCTCAGTGTCTCGGGTAGAAGTAGATTATATAAGTGATTTGAGCAACCATGCGTTTATAACTTGTACTTTAAATATTACAAAGGAAAAACCAAAACCTAAATGGATGTCAAGGCGCTCTCTTAAAAATATTAATTTAACTGACTTCAACCAATCTTTAACCTCCTTTGACTGGGACGCAATTCTCTTAATGGAAAATGTGGATGAAGCTCTTACTACCTTCACTGCCAGTATTCTAGCTTTGTATGATATCCACGCCCCGAAAAAAACATTCAGGGTTAAGTCCGAACAATATCCGTGGATAACGCACAATATGAAATTAATTATGAAAGATAGGGACAATGCACAAATTCGGGCGAAATTAACCAAACAAAGATCCCATATACGTTATTATAACGAGCTCAGAAATTACGTCAAAGGCGCTCTCAACCGGGAAAAAAAAGCTTATTTCGATAGTTTTATTAATGCCAACATAAAAAACCCTAAGGCTCTTTGGAAACACTTAAAAAAACATATACGTATAAAGCCGCAAAGAGAACAGCTCTTACCACCTCACTTGCGTGATCCTAATTGCATTAATATGCATTTCCTTGACACTCCCGGTCCTAGACACTCACCACCATCATACATATCGTACTATGAATCACATCGATATAATAAAAATGCCGTCCTTACCTTAAAGCCAGTGACTGATCAAGCTGTATGGAAAGCCATTCGGGAACTAACATCACAAGCTGTAGGCAGCGATGATATCTCGCTTGATAT
>CAJQZN010016207.1:0-13621 GCA_907164685.1 Colias eurytheme | reverse complement strand
TGCTGACCACGATCCTCAGACATGAGGGACCGACAAGAGAGAGAGAGAGATAGAAGAGGTAAACGTTTATGACGTTGAAGGTGGTAAATCTTTGGATCTACTGAATTAAAATTTAAAAAACAATAGGAAATGTTTAGGATTTTATTCAATTTAAACTGCTGCGAGTGTGCTACGAGAATTAATAATATTTTTTTACGAAATAAAGTACAATTTCGAACACAATGCTTGTGCTCTGAATAAACTTGTGTACTGAATGCATGTAAAGGTACTAGGCGCACATATAATAGAAGAGGAAATGTGTTTTTTTCAAATTGCTGCTATGAAGTTGTACTAAGCGCACATAAATAAGGGGAAGTGCGATTTTTTAAACTGCCATGATTGATAATTATTTATTTATGGGCTGATTCTTCAATCCTTGGTTAAAACGTATTCATCGAATAACGTATTAAACTGCCATTTCAAAAATATATTATATTTGTCCGTATTTGACAGTTTACAGGTGACATTTTAAAATGTTCGTGTAATACTTTATTGGACGGATAAATTTTAACGAACGAAAAATTGGCCCTACATTAAGGTGGCGGTTCGCGCCGCGACAGAGACAAGCGACCGAGATAGGAGACCGCGACCGAAGACTGCGACAAGTGTCTCGGTCTCTTCTGCATGTACTGTAGACCGAGACCGGAGACCGCGACAAGTGTCTCAGTTTCGCGTACAATAATTTCAATTACAAATGTTTGTGCTCTGAATGAACTGTTGCACTTAATGAATCAACATGTATTCGGCGCACATATTAAAGAAGAAGAAAATATGTTTTTTCAATTCCTACAACGAACAATAGGCATTTTTTTTGTGTAATAAAATACAATTTCGATTACAATGTTTGTGCTCTGAATAAGCTGTCGTACTGAATGCATCTAGAGGTACTAGGCGCACATAATAGACGAGGAGATGTATGTGAATTTTTCAATTAACACCTCAGTTAATGGACACGACGCTCGAGCGACTCCGCTGCATTCATATATTTTGTTTGATTCCATTTGATACAAGTAATTGGTTTCGAACATTGCGATTCAGTAATAGAGATATTTTTTGGGTATTGGAGTTTGAAATAAAACTAGAATTTTATAATGTATTGAATTATAAAATGTTTAAAGTATATTTATATTTATATTTTTTTTAATGTTATGTTATTTTATGTTTAATTTTAAAATGTTTAAAGTATATTTATATATCTAATTTATACGTTGTATTAGACAAACAATTCAAAAAGTGCTTAAGTGAATTGTATGTATTTTTTTTTAATCTAAACTCACTATTCATGGTAAATTTATCAATCCTTTTACCTTTATGTCACTTATTTTTGTAAGTTCCTTCTTTATAAGTTTATGATAATAATGTGGCCTGTTTATTTCTAATAGTTTTAAGTTTAAATTCAATATATTTTGTTGCGTTATTGCTCATTTTAGGAAGGTTTAGCGGATTTAATTACTTTAAGAAAACTGTTAATAATATTCACATCACTAACCATATTCATTTTAAATTTCAAAAAAAGTAACATCAAATTAAGTCTTAAAAATAAATATTCTCAAGCACCTAAAATAGCGAAATTAGTTAAGCTGTCACTGAGTTAACAATAATTCGGAGCATTATAGTTTCGTTCACCTTGCAATGGCATCGCGTGCTCGGAGCAATTCAGCTTTTGTCTAGGCACTAAGCGAGCTATATTTAGTTTAACGTGACCTATATTTAAATTGTAATGGCGGTAGAATACAATAGATTGTCACATTAGGGGTCGACTAGTAAATTTTTGTGTAAGGGTAAGAGGTATTTTTGTTTGTCTCTTAAAAACTACTTTTTAAGAGACAAACTGAGAAATTTATTAAAAGTACTTTGTCTCAAATTTTTTTGCGTTGTCTTTCCTATTATGTTTGTTATTTTTATTCCGGTACAAACTAGACTTATATTAACCGAGACGAGTCGCTTGTAATGCCTTACACATTGATATGATCTGAATATTTGTTATTAATTTTTGTCAAGTTACTCATTTATGTCCTACTAACAAACTGATAACATGGTTTCAAAAATTAAACATGCTATATTTCTACACACATTTATTTTTACACCGATATATAAATATAATCGAAATTTTAAAAGTTATTATTATTTTTTAAGTTAGTAAATATATAGTGAAAGTTATTACTTTATGTATCCTAAAAAGAAAACGCCAATCATACAAAAATATATAGTGCCATAGAACTTATTAAAACCGATAATTTTAGTGAAAATTTCACCACAGACCCCTAAAACACCCCGCATCAAGTTGCAAACCGAATTATAGTGTCTTATTTTTTGCTTTTCAAATCGTTTGTAGCATCGATTCGCAATTTATGGAAATTGAGAACCGAAGAGCGATGCTTGCAATCCATTCGACTTTCTAGAAACAAGATAGATTTTTACATAAGCTATTGATTACGGAACTCCTGTGTAGCAAATTCTTTCTTTCAAATATTTGGTATATATTTAAAGAAAGAAAGAACAATAACAATATTGACTGACCGGTTGGCTTGGTTGGTAGTGCTACCTTCCAAGCCAGAGGTCATGGGTTCGATTCCCACAATATTTGTGTGATGAACTATATAAGTATTTATTGTAGTATGTATGTTTACATCATCTAGTTTCCATAACACAAGCGAAAGCTTAGTATGGGATCAGATCGTGCCGTGCGCGTGTGTCAAAATTGTCCTGAAATATATACTTAAGTATTATTATTCAGAATGAGCGTAAACAGTAATTTCAGTTCGGAGTGTAAGTATTAGTTTCCGGATAAAATGTAACATACTTAGCTTATATTTATCTATTCTAATCTATTCCATTTTCCATTCCATTCTACAATTACATTCTCTATTAATCACTAGGTAGGTAAATAGTATAAAACAAAGTCGCTTTCTCTCCCTATGCACCTATGTAGATGCGGTTTTTTTAATAGATAGTTTCAACAGGAAGGTTTTAGTATATAATTTATTAGGTTTTAGACAAAGCGGGCGAAGCCGCGGGCGGAAAGCTAGTAGGTTAGTATATTATATTCCATCACTCTACCAAATTTCGTTTTGTTCTTACAAACATGCATCCATAAAAATATCAGGTTTTACAACCCAATAACTTTAACCGTCTCTCCCCAATATTTCCCCATTTTATATATATTTACACAATTCCCTTAATGCTATGAAAACAAACATAAATTCCTATTTTCGTTTTAACATTTTTATAGCTAAAGGAATCTTGGTATATTTATGACTTTTGTACTATTTTTAGTTCAATACGTCCTGACCGTACCGGACATTACGAATACATTTCGGAGAAGTTATAAATATCTAGATTTAGCTTCATTTTGGTATTCGATAGATTGTTCTTTACCTTTGATAAAAGTTCATAAATCGTATACATTTGCACATTTTATATCGCAGAATCAAGTAAAAAACAAGAGGTTTACTTTTTCTTATGTTTCATTCTCATCTCATAGAAATGCCTTTTTTATTATACTAGCGGTTCACCCCGGCTTTGCCCGTTATTTACGTTTTCTCTACATAAGAACTCGTACTTCAAGGAATATAATAAAAAATAATTATCGAAATCGGTTCAGCCGTTCACACGTGATGCTGTGACAACGGGAAACGGGTTTCATTTTTATATATACTTATAGTTATAGACTAGAATGAGAATGGAATATTTTAATAAGCTTATGTAAAAAGCTTTTCTAACAATCCGAACTAAATACGAAATATGAAATTATGTTTTTGTAAAGTCTTATTATTTTATGTTACGTTGAAATAATAATTTAATTTCTATGTAAAAACATTCTTCTAAATAATAATATAAAGGTCAAATGAAAAAAAGCCTTAGCAAACTAAACAAAAAAAAGACGTATGGCACTCGGGGACTGCCGCGGTAAACCGTAAAGCTATTGTATGCTATGCCTTCAAGCCACACCTCCGCGCCCGTCGGAGTGGGGAGTGTGAGATTTTTTCGTTACGGAATTTCTGGATTCGGTCCCCGCGCTCAAGGCCCGCGATAGAAGCTATGCAATAGCTTAAAACTTTAATCCTTAAAGTCTCATTATAGTACATATAATTTTATTGCATGTAACAATATTCTAACACAAAATGACAACGTTTGAAGGAAAACATTTTATCCCGGTTGCTATTATGTTCTCTCCAGGGTCAAGTACACTGCGTGTACTCACAAATGGTCATAGCCATTGTATAAGAAACGGACCCACTTTGATGATAATAAAATATGAAAAGTGCATTCAAGATATCGCTAGCAAACGTTTATTTAAAGAAATTCTATTTCTATGCATATTTTGTGCTTTTAAGATTTTTATTGAGTTCAAATTATCGTACTAGTATGTACTGGTCTATACGGAAATCAGGTTAAATCTGTGGGTTAAATCATTTTCTAAACTGCTAGATGTGCCCCGCGGTTTTACCCGAATTGCTCCGCTCTTTTGGTATTAGCGTGATGATATTATAGCCTATAGCCTCCCTCGATAAGTGGACTATCTAATAGTGAAATAATTTTTCAAATCGGACTAATTGTTCCTGAGATAAGCGCGTTCAAACAAACAAACTCTTCAGCTTTATAATATTACGTTGTTAAATGCTGTTAAAACTATTTCCGTCAGATGAATCAGACTGAAAATGTTGAATAAAACAACATTATTATAATAATTAACCTCATTATTCGATACCATGATTTCATTATTTATACTGCAAACATGAATGATGCACTGCGATCCAAAAATATATTGAAATTAATAACGTGTCCGATTTTAATCGTATAAAATAAAATGCCATTAATATTATACCGTTTTGTGTTACCTATTTTAACTCCCTGATTTTGCAGCATTATGTTTAATAGCTACTGGACATATTATTTAGCTTAAATTTTATATAATTTAATATTATAAATGCGAAAGTAACTCTGTCTGTCTGTCTGTTACTCAATTACAAACTACTGAACCAATTTTCATGAAATTTGGTATGGAGATATTTGGATACCCGAGAAAGGACATAGGCTACTTTTTATCCCGGGAAAATGACGCGATCCCGAAATCCCACGGGAACGGGAACTATGCGGGTTTTTCTTTGACTGCGCGGGCGAAGCCGCGGGCGGAAACCTAGTAATTTAATATTTTTCCTTCCAAGTGCAAAACTACAGAGTTTCTTGCCGGCTCTTCTTTGTAGAAACTGCTTTCCGAACCGATGGTAAATATTAAGTTATGTATTTTGACGATTCAAATGTGCTTCTAAAGGAAGTCTTGTTGAAGGAATAAAATGTTTCTAAAAGTTTTGGAATAAGACACGTTAAAAACATATAGGTTATACGTCAGACTAATATAATATGAGCTACCTATAGAAATACTTGTTTTATTTCCGCGGATGAAACCGCGCGACATTAGTTGTTAATAATTTCCTAACTATATGAATTGAAGTTTAAAGTCAATAAGAACCTTGCCTAATCCTACTAATATTATAAATGCGAAAGTTTGTGAGGATGTGTATGTGTGTGTTTGTTACTCTTTCATGCAAATATGAACCGATTACAATGAAAATAAGCACACACAGAGGGTAACTTGGATTAACACATAGGATAGGTTTTATCCCAGAAACTTCACGGGAACGGGAACTATGTGGGTTTTTCTTTGAAAACGCGGGCGAAGTCGCGGGCGGAAAGCTAGTTCTTAATAATTGAATTGTTACAGTGATACAAAGATGCGATAGTAATACAAAAGCAACTCTTTATCAGATTTCCGAAGTTACTGCTAACAAATAGTTCAACTAAATTATTGTATTACAGTTTTTAATTTAGAACATTGTACTATGTATTCCCCAGAGGCAACAAACACTTGTATTAGAGATCTTAATGAGAGTACTCTTTATTTTATCAATGTCAGGTCAAGAGAGTAATGACTCGTGAAAAATACTCGTTTATTTATACAAAAAAATGAAAATTTTCCTTTAGAAATTCCGGAGATTTTTAGGTTGAGCATGTTTTTGTGGTAGATATTCAGATTTATATGTGAATATTTATTAACGGGTGTGTAATCTGTGTAGTCTGATTTATAAAAGTTAATGCACGTGTGAGAACTACGTCGTATGTATATCTCTACATTTTTTTTTCTCATGATGAACAAAGAAAGCAAAGTTATTGTAGGTAAAAATCTATGCAGATAGTTCTAGGTATATTTTACTGAACCGAATGACTTCTGAAAAATTGTTTTTGACAGGAAAAAAATAGTTAATTACACCAATTAATAAAGCAAAATAATTTCTGAAAATCTACGCATATCGTTTCAGATTTTGCTGAGCCTTTGATTTATATCACAATATTTTTAGTCGCCATTTATATTATAGTCGATTATAGTATCAATTCACGCGAACACAGCCAAACATAAATAAATATGACATACAAAAGCATTATGTGCTAGATGTTATATTATGATATATATAATTTTATCTGTAATATTGGTGATGTTTTTACAGAGGTATTTGATATTATTATGCTCGAAGGATCGTCAATAACAATATTTTATATGTATAAGACTAGCTGCTCCGCGCGGTTTCACCCCCGTGGCTCCACTCCTGTTGCCCGTAGCGTGATGAATTAATATAGCCTATAACCTTCCTCGATAAATGGGCTATCTAACACCGAAAGAATTTTTCAAATCGGATCAGTAGTTCCCGAGATTAGTGCGTTCAAACAAACAAACAAACAAACTCTTCAGCTTTATAATATTAGTATAGATTGCATTGTATTGTGTTTTATAACTTTTGTTTAAATGTTCTGTTACTTTTGTATATGGTTTCTATCACATGAGTATATCAAAATTCTTAAGAAAAAATTCTAAAAATAAATATAACATTGAATCGGTTTCTAATAATTTAAAATTATTTTACTAACTTTACTATTACATTATTTACTAGCTTTCCGTCCGCGGCTTCGCCCGCTTTGTCTAAAACATAATAATTTATATACTAAAACCTTCCTCTTGAATTACTCTATATATGTATTAAAAAAAAACCGCTTCAAAATCCGTTGCGCAGTTTTAAAGATTTAAGCATACATATGGACATAGGGACAGAGAATGCGACTTTGTTTTATACTATGTAGTGATAAGGTTGAGAAATGTGATTTTATATTTTTAGTATAAAACTATGTGTGTTTTTCATTTTCTGTTATGATAACTCTGTTTTCCCATAAAATATATAGATTACTAGGTATCCGCCCGCGGCTTCGCCCGCGCAGTCAAAGAAAAACCCGCATAGTTCCCGTTCCCGTGGGATATCCGGGTTTGCGTCATTTTTCCGGGATAAAAAGTAGCCTATGTCCTTTCTCGGGTATCAAAATATCTCCATACCTTTCATGAAAATTGGTTCAGTAGTTTAGGCGTGATTGAGTAACAGACAGACAGACAGAGTTACTTTCGCATTTATAATACAACTGTCATTAAAATCCATACTAATATTATAAAAGCGAAAGTAACTCTGTCTGTCTGTCTGTTACTCAATCACGCCTAAACTACTGAACCAATTTGCATGAAATTTGGTATGGAGATATTTTGATACCCGAGAAAGGACATAGGCTACCTTTCATTGCGAAATATGTAACCACGGGCGAAGCCGGGACGGACCACTAGTAGCTTATAAGTTCATTGAATTATCTAAGAAGCTAGGTGTCTCCTAACCGATCAAAGGAGAAGGTTTAGACATCTATTCCTCTAATAATTTAGGTTCAGTGAATACCCTATTATGCCTTTGGTTATAGGAAAATATTTCGTACGCTTCAATACACTGATTTTGGGCCTAATGAGAAAAATATTTATATATTTTCAGGTATTTTCCCCAATTTGGAGGGACATCGCTTGGGATATAAAATTGATATTGACGCACAACGTTATAATGCTTTTAGGAATAGACTTTTTAAGTAATTTGGGCTAAACTAGCTGCTTCTCCCGGCTTTGTTTGCGTTTATTTGGATATAAATAGAAAATATACAGGTACGCATACAGAAAGATTATGCGTAGCAAAAAAAAAAGAGCGTGTGTGTCGAAAGTGAAACTTCTTTGGCAAGATTCAATGATACCAAAACCGTCGCCTTACTCAACGACGTGACGGTATTGCCATGACGCGAACTTGAAATTTTACTCTCAACGCGCCTTAAGAAGTTTCACTTCCAAAAACTAGGACAGATACAAAATCACAGTTTTCCTATTTACAATATTATTTAGATTTTCAAGGATCAATTCATACCCAACAAGCTTTGAACCCGCGGCTTCGCCTGCGTGGTCGAGAGAATTTCCATAGAAAGAAGAAAGAAAGAAAGAAAGAAGAAAGAAAGAATCTTTCTTTCTTTCTAGAATTCCCATAGGTAGTTTCACTGCGGTAAAAAATATACTATGTCAATCTAGCCTCTTCACTATTTCAGACACGTAGTTTTGAAAATCGCTGGACTGTAAATTCTTCCTTGGAAACAAGAAATAAAATGTAACAAAGAAAAGCGTAGAATGTTAAGAATGTTGTTAAGTAAAATAGATCGTTTATATTAAAGGTGAACTGTATTTTTATCTAATCCCTTGAAATAGGTAGGTACCTATTAAATCTATACTTAATATTATAGAGGTGAAGAGTTTGTTTGTTTGTTTGAACGCGCTAATCTCAGGAACTACTGGTGCGATTTCAAAAATTATTTCGGTGTTAGATAGCCATTTATCGAGCAAGGCTTATAGGCTATAATTTATATCATCACGCTAAGACCGGCAGGAATGGAGCAATGCGTATGAAACCGCGCGGCACAGCTAGTTTTACATAGAAACAAGCACTCATGCTTTTTATTATACCCAAGTATATTTTAAATCACAAGTAAAAAAGATGCGTAATAAAATACCCGCTCAAGACAAATGATCCCTTGAAATATGACGAAAAATCAAGAAGAAATAGGAACCGTGAAAATCGTGTTTTATATTTTTTAGGTTAAGACATTGTTAGGCTTTTTGTATTCATTGTTATAATGAGGGGAGTAACGAGGGTCCAGGGGATAATAAAAAATGTATGATGTCCAGTTTAGAGGTTAAGGTTTCATGGAAAATTTTTGTAAGGACGTTATTCACAGGCCGTTCTTTGTGTCAGCTTCATAGAATATATTTTGTCGTACACACGCATATACTTTACGTACAATATATTCAGTATATTAATACGGATCTTATTATTTTTCTTATTTCTTATAATACTAATTACTATTGATAATGCAAGTATCTACCGATTCTTACAAAACGCTTGCGACATCACTACATAGTATAAAACAAAGTCGCTTTCTCTGTCCCTTTGTATGCTTAAAAATCTTTAAAACTACGCAATGGATTTTGATGTGGTTTTTTTAATAGATAGAGTGATTCAAGAGGATGGTTTAAGTATATAATTTATTAGGTTTTAGACAAAGCGGGCGAAGCCGCGGGTGGTAAGCTAGTTTTAAAATAAAATTTGATACACTTGTAGTTTACTACTGCATCCTGGTTGAGACAAAATTTCTCTATCTAAATATACATAAAAAAAACATCACTTTTAATAAATGTAAACCACAGCTTATAAACAATTGAAATTAAACTTTAATTCAAGAACCTAATACTCTTTGGATAAATTCTATAATTATTATTAGCTTAGCTATCATTTCTCGTATAGGACAAGTAATTTCCTTGTGTGTTAAGCACAAACATGTCTTCTCAGAGCACTATTTCCTTAAGTGGTACATAATTCACGACATCGGAGACCACAGACCACTATTAGCATTCATTATGCCTGATAGAAGTTGCATTATAGTCTATGGTTACTTATGGGAGTTCCTGTGGGCATGGAACAGATGCATTATCACTATTCAATGTCTATCTAAATAATAAAAATGAATCGCCAAATGTGTTGCTAAGCGTTAAGCTCGAGAACGGCTGAAACGATTTCGTTAATTCCTTTTATAATATTCCTTGAAGTACGAGGATGGTCCTTATGGAGAGAAAACGAAGCCATGTACCACGAGCGAATCCGGGGCGAACCTCTAATATAATATAAAACAATGTCGCTTTCCGCCGTATGTGTGTATGTATCTTTAAAACTAAGCAACGGATTTTGATGGTTATTTTTATAGATAGAGTGATTCAAAAGGAAGGTTTTTGTATATAATTTTTTTGGTTTTAGACAAAGCGAGTGAAGCCACGGGCAAAAAGCTTGTATACAAAGAAAAGACAAGGAACATTATAAATAGTTATTTTCGGAATATTAAGTACCTTTGGGATCATGACAGGTCAAGAGAAATTGGACTCGAAGGTACAAGTCCCTTTAATATTATTATGTCAAACTTTACATTACATTTTACCGTAAATATGATTATAAGAAACTTATATTTGCTGATATTCATTATCCTAAATTGTAATTAAAGTCTTTTGGGCTTCAAAATATAACAGAAGGAGAAAATAACGTTGAATTATTATTTACGACGAACCTGCGTGCAAAATCATAGCTCATGTGTTATTCTGATGCATAATAACCTATATTACTGTAAAGATTCACCCACATCTATCTAGTAGTTTTGTTTGTGAAATATGGAGTAACAAACATACATACATACATTTCACTAACTTTCGCATTTTTAACATTAGCACACATGAAGTTACTACGTATATAATTAGTAGGATTGATATGAAAATTCGTTGTTTTCCCTTTACAATATTAAAGTATAAAGAACATCAGATACAAAAATGCCTATTGCTTCCTATAACAATAATATTTAATGAGTCCCAGAGGGCCAGGTTAGGGTTTGTTTCTTTTATAACATTACAATAAAAGATAATATACCGTTATTATTGTAAACTGTTTCGCTTTAGCAGAAACTAAATAATATTATATTTTCTGGAGCCCTTATTTCCATAATATTGGAGAATTTTTACCAAATACTCGTGTTTAGGTATAATAGGCTCATTTTGATAAATATATTTGGAATATTAATGTTTTTGAAATTTTTGCGCTATTTTATGATTTCATGAAAAGCTTTTCCAGACTAGATAGAGATTACCGTGTAATATCACGATCAATGGAAACAGGGGTTTATTTATTTTACTAAAGAAATGACGAAGGCTTTAATTTTTAATATTATTTATGCAGACCAACGAAACCAACCCAACACAGTTAATGAGCCCCATAAAATAGTATATTAGGCCAAAAGTAAAAAAAAAACAGAAGAATGTATTTTCCTAGTTATACGGAACCTTTAAACATACTTACATTGGCAATAAGTAAAGAAAAAATTCAAACTTTACATTGAAGACGAATAAATAACCTATTACATGACTGAGAACTATTAAAACAATGTGAGTAATATTTAGTGTAAGTACACACCTTACATAAAAAGTCTGATTTATACTAGACATTTGTATGATAATTTTTCAAAATTGTTACTTAATCGCGGCCTAAATTAACATGTTTTTCTACAACTAGCGTCATAAGAATATTGTTTTATCGTGTTTATTGTAAAACTAGCGGTCCGCCCCGGCTTCGCCCGTGGTACATATTTACGTTTTCCGGGATAAAATATAGCCTATACGGATTTGGAAGAATCCCTCTAAGTAATGGTAAAATAAATTTTGAAATCGGTCCAGTAGTTTTTGAGCCTATTCAATACAAACATACAAAAATATAAAGGTTTCCTCTTTATAATATTAGTATAGATATCGACTATAAGCTATTACTAGCTTTATTGTCTTTTACTTAAAACGTATTTCATTGAATAGATACTTGTAGATATTTGCTTAGAGGTTCTATACCTATAGTCTTTTATTATGACTGTTTTTCTAATATTGACTCACTTAGGGAGTGGTAAGTGACTGCAAAACATCTTTTATATCGAGAAAATAGGTGTGTTAATGTCAGACAAACGTATTTTTTGTAGATATATATTTGCTAACAAGCTGTGCTTGTCACCTATATGGGCTCATGCACTATACTTTGCTGAAGATCATCACATCATGATCAAATGCATAGATTACTATTCTATAAAGAACATACAAAACAATTTTTACATTCTATTATATAAATGAATCGCCAAATGTGTTCTTAAACGAAAAACTCGTGAACGGCTGTACAATTTTTTTTTACAATTTTGTTAAGACCCAAGAAAGATTCTCTTGGATAAAAAACATGAAAAAGGGATAGAAAACATCGTCTGCTGGGACAGCTGTCTGTTTAAATTAATTAGCACTTTTAAAATATTATTATATACTTGAATGGAAATAAAACAATCATAATAATAAATTGTTCTTTCCCAAATCTTTAATAAAATCACTTGATATACTTTTGGCACGGTAAGAAACTTACAAGCGCAGTTATAAAAGTTCAATGTCTCTTGTTAAAAGTTTGTAACTACCCTCATGTAAAAAATATCCTCGATATAAAGAGATATGGAAGATTTGTAGAAAAAATACATGACCATGACCACTTTTGTGTTATTTTAACTCAACTACGCTGAATAAACCTTTTAAAATTGTAAACCTTTATTACATAAGTATAATATATGTACGTAATTATTAAGAGAATCACAAATATCACAAATGATACCTAATCTAAGTGAATATACATACAGGAGCAAATTTTATTACGTACAAACTAAATATAAAAAAATTAGACATAGACATACACATAGTATATTATGTGTTTTTTTCAGTCAGTTTAGTCAGTTTAGTTAATAAAAAAAAATAATCAAATGTCACTTTTTCCCGCCTATCACAAATTTTCACGCATCATTTTGAAGTAAAACTTCTTTAGGCTTAGTAAAATTTCAAGGTCGCGTCGTGGCAATACCATCATGCCATGTAAGGCGACGATCTTGGTATCTTTGAATCTTGCCAAACAAGTTTCACTTCTGACACGTGTGCTCCGCATAAACGCTCTTTTTTCCATAATGACTTGTTAAATTATTTATAGGAATGTTCACATACAATGTTGCCCTGCGGCGTCGCACGTGCTGTCTCTCGCTGAAATGTCAAACGGGTGCCTGGAGCGTATTATTCGTTATTGTTTTTATTTGCGTTTTATTAATGTAGGTTTTCTTTGTGAAGGATGGGGAATATCAATGAAAACGCATTGTTGCTGTATAATCATTTACATGTTTATTATTTCTTGGTGAAGAAGTATTGCTCTAGCTAGATAATTATACGTTATAAAATATTTGTAATATTTTTGAACTGAGAGTTCTCGTAATTTTAGTATATTTCTAGCTTAGACAGACTACTTTCGCATTTGTATTATTACTTGCTGATGTTTATTTATTTACTTGTTGACAATTTTGTTGTAAATTTTCACTTATAATACCAAAAGAGCTTCAAAATTATCGGGTATTTTCCGATAGGTTCGTTGCAAACAAAATGAAGGAGTCAAGTTTTTAGTCAAGGTTAAAAAAACTTGACGACTTTATTTGTTTGCAGGGAACCTTGAGGGAAATGCCAGATAATTTTGAAGCTCGTGTGGTATTCGGGAGATTATTTTTCCGTCCCAAATGTCGGCCAATAATTTCACAATTGAAT
>CAJQZN010016206.1:0-23927 GCA_907164685.1 Colias eurytheme | reverse complement strand
ACAATATATTTTGTCCAATATTCCCAATACAATATAAACGATTAAAACACTGTAGTAATGTTCTATTGTATGAATAGAATAGAACAATAGGGATGTTATTGTATGTTTAATAGTTCATGTTTCCTTATAAAATTACATTGTAAATTATTGTTCCTACATAGTTATATTGGGATCAATGGATATTCTATTTAAAGTAATTATTTAATCTGTGGAATTTAAAAAATAAACCAATTGCCAAAACCTCAAAATTATACCATGTCCTTATCTACCAGACTATTCAAAGTGGAGATTTTTAATGTTTAAAAAATTAAAATTCTCATATCACTGTTAGATGCTAAATTCATTGGAAATGCCTTGACCAATTTTTAAGCAAAAATTAGTTCAATATATTATATATAACATATCTATAATTTTAAGTTCAAGGTTTTATAAGTAAAGAGAACAATCTAAGGAAAATAGTTACCTAATATGTAACAGTGATAATGTTTAAAAACAATCTTATCATAGTTTAGTCTACCCGTTAATGCTTAGAGCCATTATCATCTCAGTTAAATTGAACAGGCCATTACTCCTATCTGGTGCGTTTGATATGAACGTCTTTTGACAATTTCAGGTTAATATTTGGTTGTTAATCTTTTAATGTAGTTATTTTTCTGTAGCGGACATATTTCAACAACCTTTTTATTTATTTCTTCTGTTTCTATAACAGAAAAGTGAGACTATGTGATATTGTTATGTTTTGTAAATAATCTCTTCATAATTATTTTTGCTTGTTATGTCTATGCAAATCTGTTATGTAATACATAATATAAATATCCAGATATTTAGCTAATAAATATTGGTGAATTGATGTATGAATAAAAAGACCTTATCCATACAGGTGATACACAATTTATCTTTAAAACATATTCTGAATAGTAGCCAAGGGAGGAGCATATAATAAAATAGTTAGAAATAGTCCCCATCCTTTTCCAAAGGTACTGTATAGCTAAAGAACAAGTTTTTTCTAATAGCTACAAGTTATGCATTTATGCTGCTTTTGAATATAATCATCTTTTCAGACCATTATTAAGCAAAGTAATTTGCATTGAGACAGGGAAATTGGATTCTTAATTGCAGTTTTTAATTATTTAAATAAATATAGGTAACATTGTTATCTATACTAATATTATAAAGCTGAAGAGTTTGTTTGTTTGAACACGCTAATCTCAAGAGATACTGGTCAGATTTGAAAAATTCTTTCGGTGTTAAATAGCCCATTTATCGAGGAAGGCTATATATCATCACGCTAAGACCAACAGGAGCGGAGCAACGCGGGTAAAACCTGACAACACAGCTAGTTGGTTCATATATGAATTTATATGATTATTATTAATTACATTTATAAGTTAAATATTATGTTATGAGACAACTGACCTGAATCACTTTTAACTGGTACACTTTACAGTTAGATATTGTGTTTTTTATGTTGGGAAATTCTCATGGGTTCATTAAAGGCTTAGTCATGAATGTCTTTTAATGTTATGTATTAAACTCAAATTTAGTATGGTATGTTTTTATTGGAAATTATAAGTTTCATATTATTTATTGACTTTGTTTTGATAAAGGTATAAATAATTATCCATTGTAGGAATAAAATAAAAGTATCGTATAGTATTTTAAGATTGCTTGTGACTGTTGTTATTTATTTAACTCTTCAGATCAAAAATTTTAAAAATTGATCTTAATTTTTTTACAAAATTAAAGTAATTGAATTGGTTCAAGTTTTAAAGATTATCTTTGAGTGTGGATATTTTATACCTAAAAACTATCTGTATGAACAAAACTGAGTTATCACATGATGATATCATGATATACCAGTACTTTATACATGTCTGACTCAGTTCGGGTTAAGGTGTTTATTTCAATTAGTGTACATGTGTAGACTATTGATTGAAGTACAAATAATTATAGACTCTCCGTACCAATATGTTTTTTTAGTTGTTGTTTACTTATCAAGATAAATTAAAGTACAATATGGAAATTGATTTCAGTAAAATTTTATTCAAAAAGCTGAAATAGTTTTCAGTTACAGATAAAACAAAGTATTCCATTGATTTTTTAAAGTGAAACTTCTTTAGGCGCGTTGAGAGTAAACTTTCAAGGTCACGTCATAGCAATACCGTCACGTCATGGAGTAATGTGAAGATTTTGGAATCTTTGAATCATGCCAAAGAAGTTTCACTTCTGACACGTGTGCTCGGCACACACGTTCTTTTTTTGCACGCCTCATAAGCGAAGCGTTGAGGTGGGTACTACCAAAACATCTGATTTTTCAAACTTAAAATGTCTTTATGTATCATACATTGCACTTGTAAGATAATACATACACACACATATTAAGGAAAAACACTATTTTTAACGTTCATGATATTTTTGATGTCATTTTTGTTATTTAAACTAGTTAAAAAACAGTTTAAAAAAGTTCTGTCTTGGACGTCCGTGTGTCTGTATGTGCGGATCCTTTTTCTTGTTAACACGATAGCGACCGAAATACTTTACTAATCGAGTCTTTTTTTTTCTCTTACGCTTGAGTATGCTCAGGAATAGAACCCTTTCATTTTTCAGGGTCTGATTCGATGTGGTTTAATTGTTATTAAATAAACAAAAATAATAATTAATAAATATATATTTAAAAAAAATTATGAGGCGTGCACTTGGATTTTCCAAATTATTGTTGTTCTTTGTTGATATTATTCTTCTATTCCACTTTTCATAACACATAAAGCTTTTTCAGTAGCCAATAATTAATAACTATTAAATTAATTATCAACCGATAAAACAATGTCATATGAGATATTGAACCCTTACATACTGCAATCATATATCTAAATCTAAATTTAGTAAGTATATCTTTTTGGCAAACTTGATTGTAAAACTAGGTGACATGAAAATAATGTTGTACGACAAATATCTACTCTACGACAGCTGATAACATCAGTGTTCTGTATTGATTTGTGAAATGTATTGATATTGTCAATAAACATTTATTATGAGCGAGGTCAAAGGCTTCAGGCATTGTTTCGTAATTTTCGAGAATGTAATTTGTTCGTCATATGAGTTTGTTTATTCACGACTAGCTGTGCCGCGCGGTTTCACCCGTATTGCTCCGCTCCTGTTGGACTTAGCGTGATGATATATAGCCTTATAGCCTTCCTCGATAAATGGGCTATCTAACACCGAAAGAATTTTTCAAATCGGACCAGTTCCTGAGATTGGCGCGTTCAAACAAACAAACAAACAAACTCTTCAGCTTTATATTAGTATAGATTAGTATCCATACTAATATTATAAATGCGAAAGTAACTCTGTCTGTCTGTCTGTTACTCAATCACGCCTTAACTACTAAACCAATTTTCATGAAATTTGGTATAGAGATATTTTGATATCCGAGAAAGGACATAGGCTACTTTTTATCCCGGGAAATAGGATAGGTTTTATCCCGGAAATCCCACAGGAACGGGAACTATGCGGGTTTTTCTTTGACTGCGCGGGCGAAGCTGCGGGTGGAAAGCTAGTAATAATATATAACAATGTATTGGAAATGGATACAGTATACAAAATTGTATTGATTTGTAATTTGTTGAATTATTGTATGGTTCTTATTCGTTTTGTTTTAAGTATCTATGAAGGCAAATTTTGTTTTAGGCTTGAATGATTATTTTCGGCATCTTATTGGTTTTCTTTACTTTATGATTATGGTGTTCTTTACAAAGGACTCACGAAAGCTAAAATTCGCTCAAGAAATTTGGGAAATGAGTACTTATACTATGTAAAAGTATTAGTAGTACTTACACTAATTATTGAGATAATTGATTTCTATCGTATGCTTCGAATTTTACGTCGTAAAATATTTTTTAGCAAATAATACATGTACATATACAAACAACATTACAATTCAAATATATGATAGATATTATTTATTTTGTTATTTGTAATTCGTAAGAAGTAATATCGAGCTTTTACCGGTTCTTTTCTATATCAGTAACTTTCGTAGCCGGTTTAGATTTGTTGAATAGTTACATAATGCATATTGTTTACAATTTTCATGCATGTGTTTGCTGATATACTTATTTAAATAGATTTGTAGTTAAATAGTTTCAAAAAATTGATGCACTTTGCAAGCGATTTCTCGTTTCGGTTTTTTTACGCGTATACCTACAACATTTCCCTTCTATTAGGATTACATACAAGTTTTGTGTTCGTGACAAAGGCAGAATTCTATGTATTATTTCATTCATCAATGATCATCCAGTGAATATAGAAGAAACGCAAGTGACAGACAGACATATATTTTTCTACTTTAACTACTACTATTTTTTGACAATGTTTTATGTATATTTATTTTTGTTTATATATTTATGTATAGTTATTAATTACTACAGGTCTATATAACCGTAACCAATTGGGATATTCGTCTCTACGATTTCGGCGCGCGTCAGCTGATCCTTGTGAGTTGTGTACGCTTGTGGGGATTGCCAGTGTAGGCCAATTTTAGTTGATTTGCTAGACATTAGTTTGTGATTAACTATTAATTAATATTTTATTGTGTCATCATTTTTATGTAGATGTTAGGATATTAGGATATATGATGAGTATGTGGAAGTTATGTGTGAACTAACAATTTTATTTTGTAAATCATTGAGACAAACTTTCTTAATTATGTTTGTAATGAAGTATGTGTTCTTACTTCTTACATTATTAGAAGTAAAAGGAAGTAATTAAAAATTTACCGAATTGGAATGCAATTGCCAAATGGATGGGATTATTAATTTAAAAAAGATGCCTTATTCATACATCTGTTTCACTGATTTATTGTCTTTAGGGACAAGTAGGTGATCATGGGGTAAATGGATGGACATATTTAATAAAGTTAAAATTAATAATAAGCTAGGAAGGTATATTACGATGACACTGTTATCTAATACTCAAGAATAGGTGAATGTTAGATATTATGACAAACTTTATGTAACATCTCTACGTACTGTAGGTACCTACGTATGTGTGTGGTTTTCGGTAAAATCAGTATCTTATGCAGGTAAAGTTTCGAGAAATATCATGACTTGGAATCTTTATTTTTATTATATAATGTGCAGATGTCTTTTAACTTGCTATAGTTGGAAAAATGCATCAAGTGGGCACTATTTAAATTAATAATTTATTGAAGATTTATTGTATCGAATTAAAGCTTACTATTTTTTATATCTACCTGGTCAATCTCGTGATTTATCATAAAACAACGAGCATAATATTTAATGCGAATTTAACCTTTCAGTAAGTATATACCTATGTACCTACATTTTCAAAACTAGATACGGTTTCGATCTCCATCTTCACTCGTATAATAATCTTACCAAAAACAACAGTACTAGAAAATAGAAATAGCCATTTATAATGTACCTGTTACATGCTACCGACTTTTTAGTCAGATCGAAAGAGCGTGTGAAATGTCTATTGTTATTTAAAAAAGTGTGTCTTCATACTCGCTTTTATTTCCCGTGTAATGTTCTTCTATTTGATTGCTTATCTGTAATGAAGTTAATCGAGATTCTAGGGGCCTTAACTTATTACGTTTAAAATATTATCCCATCAGTTAGGCATATAGGTAACATCTGAGAATACAATCTTACATTTCTATAATATTACTAGCGGTCCGCCCCGGCTTCGCCCGTGGTACATATGAAAAATAGATGTTGGCCGATTCTCAGACTTACCCGATATGCACAGAAAATTTCATGAGAATCGGTCCACCCGTTTCGGAGGAGTATGCAGACTAACATTGTGACACGAGAATTTTATATATAAGATTAATAGGTTAATTATTATACCAATTCTTTAATGATGCACTTACCTGTTTATCAATATATTTAGTTAATTAGGGAGGAACGAAAGCGTAAACTTTGCTTTCAGGAACGTATTTAGTAACTCAAATTATACCGTCTTCCAACTTTTTGTAAGCCAATGTAGAATGATGTAACCATCTAATGTATACCAGAATAAAAAGGAAGTCCTAAATAACAGACCTACGGAGTGGCTGTGGTGTAATTTAGCCAATAAATACATACAGTTTGATTTGAAAATCCTGCTCTGCTTCCGTTCGAAAATGCATTTCTCGCAAATTTATTGCTTCCGTGCTACTGAAATATACTCGTAGGTACTATGCTAGCGAATAACAGATGCATTTTTTTATTAATACATATGTATATTTTTGCATTAAATTAGAACTGATACAGTGTATCAGTGTGGAGATTGAACAGATAAGAAAATAAAGGTCATAATTTCAACTACCCATAATATAACATACCTACCTATGTCGATGTCATTTTGCGTTGATTACTTTGTAGTTTGTACTTCTAATATTGAAAACCTATTTAAGTAAATATTATTGTAGAGACCTTACTCATTATTTCTAATTCAAGGTATTATATTTGGTTTGTAGATTAATTATTTCCAAGGATTTTTGTTGACAATTAAAGATAATATGACGTAGGTATAAGCTGGTAAGATGTTTTGTTACTCGCTTTATAATCAGGAAGGATACACTCGCTCGATTTCTGCATGAGAAGATTATTTATCATTACCGAATAAGAAGTAGGTACTAGGTACATAATATATTCGTTGTTTGTGCTCTACATAAAGACATAGCAATAGTTTTCTAAAGTATCATCGGTGGTAAATGTTAAAAACATGACGATTCAAATGTGCTTTAGAAGAAGTCTAATTGAATAAATAAATGTTTGAGTTCGAGTTTATGTTTGAGAATTGTCCGAAACGCGAAATGGATAGATCAAAATAAAATTAACGTTTTAATTAAGTTCTAATTAATTAATTAATATGAAGTAAGTTAGTTAGCAATTAACCCATTGACCACCGAGCGGCCCGATCGGGCCACGACACAATAGATTTTCTATTGTGTCTGTGATTCCGGGGCCTGATGGAGTTTATCTAAACTTGGTTTCAATGAACCGATCTTTGCTACATAAAAAAGCTTATCTATACTAATATTATAAAGAGGAAAGGTTTGTATGTATGCATGTATGTATGTTTGTATGTATGGTTTTCACGCATAAACTACTGGACCGATTTTGATGAAATTTGGCACAGATAATCTTTAGACCCTGAGAAAGAACATAGGCTACTTATACCTTTTATTGCGAAATATGTACCACGGGCGAAGCCGGGGCGGAACGCTAGTTTTTAATACGCTTATCTGCAAACGTCAAGTCGTGCCCAGGACACTAGCATAGATAAATCAGTTGTTTTTATACAATGTATTCAATTCATCCGTTATCATTGATAGTAGTTTATTAGATGGCGCAGGCGCAGCTCGAGCGAATGACACTTGATAAGAATATTATTGAATACCAGTGATTAGCAAACAATAACAAATGGATATTCATTATTATGCACAACACAAAGCTGACTAGACAATGCCTGTATTAGAATTGTATTAGAATATGTGTACGCATCGTTTTATCGGGTGATTTGATTTGTTTTGGTCCCAGGGCCCAGGAGAAATGTTCTACAGGAAAATGCAGTGTTTATAGATAACAAATTTTATATTCTAAGATGCCATCATATCGGGTGTTGATCGATTTAGACAGCATGCATGTCTAGGCCGCTAACTGCAGAATTATAATTTGTTGAGCCTCCTCTACCTACTGCCATTTCGTAGATTACTTAATTAATATGGGTAATCGTATTTTAGAAATGATATGCTACCTATGGATGGTAGGCGCTCCACCACTGTCCGCTTCACCCGCAACTTCCTTCCGCGTACGGTGAAACTTTGGAACGATTTGCCACCTGCGGTGTTCCCGAACAACTACGACATTGGAGCCTTCAAGAAAAGAGCTTATTTGTCCATAAAAGGCCGGCAAAGCACCTGTAACACTTCTAGTGTTACAAGTGTTTATGGGCGGTGGTGACTGGTGACCACTTAACATCAGGTGGCCCATCTGCTCCTTTGCTTGCTCTGACATAAAAAAAAAGACGGGTTGCACTCCGGGAGTGCCGGCAGAAGTGAAAACGCGCGTAGTAGAGAGGGGATAGCAATCTACTCTCCATCCGTCTTACGCTTTTTCGATCAGGTCACTTGTCCTGACGCGAGTTTAAGATTTTATACCCATTACAGAAAAAGTGCTCAACGCCGCTAAAGAAGTTTTCACTTCAAAAAAACCTTCATAGAAATGCAATAATAAGACTGAACATGTATGTTTCACGACTGTCTTATCAACGATAAACGAAAACTTCATTTTAAAACGGTCATGCTCATGAACACTGCAGTAACGTTACTAACATCATCTATTCGTCTGTTACACACGTAAAAGTGTGTCAAAGAAATGCCGCTCACAACACACGATTAGATTGTGTGAACAGCTGTCTGTTACCAGTTCAAGGCCGCTCCTGCGACCCTGGCTCAGTTAGCCGCCCTTCACGCGTCATGTTTGGTAATTATATTAATTCGATTACCTTTGGAGATGTAGATGAGTGGTGTAGAAATTAAAGACTAACGGATTTTAAACGCTATATAATCATTATACATAATATTAGGTATAACCCCGACGCTTCGGCCTTCGCACACTGCATCGAAGTTCGAACGTAACGTAGTCACGGGGAAGCTGCAAGTCCTTCAGTCTTTAATTTCTAAATATAAAATACTCGCGTTAAATCGAAATAGGAGCGTATGGAAGTTTATTGTTATCGATTTGTGATGTCATAATCGTTTAGTGGTGAATGAATGATATCATAATTTACGTGTTTTTGACAGAAGTTGAGATATAAATTAATATTTGCACTCGCTTATGTATTTTAGATTGATTGTGCAATTTAGATTATGTAGGTACTTAAAATGTAGTCCAATTATTTATTTGTGCAAGACTTAAATGCTTAATCTAGTGATTAAGAATCGGGGCTATGTTTTTAGGCTGTAACGGAAGCTGCGCACGAGCCGTGCAGTGGTGTTCGATTAATTGCACATGCACAACTAGCCTCTATGGTGTAGTGTACTGTGTAATGCGCATTTTGCGTTTACTAGTACGTTCCGGGTTTGATATCCGGATGAGATCAGAACGAATTTCAGTTAGATAAGCAAGCAATTTTCGCAAATGTACTTAAATTGCTCACAATAGGAAATCGTGTACTGAGGGAAGAGAGGTTACGTTCTACATTCAGCAGTGCAGCCATGGCTGATAATAATATTAGACATTAGTACTAGTAACAACGTTATGAATGAATTAAATTAAACAAAGAATCCTATTTTTATTTTCCTTCAATCGATATATTCGATAGTCTGCATTTTCTAAGGGACATCTTGGAGGTGCAATTTGTTTGTTATTAATTATTTAAATATTTACAAAACTTCATGTCACTATTATTACGATATTACCTGTATCGTGACACGACACGATATCGTCACGACATTTCCACACGCACGATACGACGCGACTAATCTCCCCTGTACATTGACCTGACACACTTGCGGTTGACATCTGACGTTGGGTGCGATTTGCGAACCTATGACTTTTGACCTGCCTTGTTAGTGGTAGTATAGCGCTTATGGCCTGTTTAGTAATGTACCTTATTGCTATATAATTTGGGTATAATTTACCTGATAAAGTGGGGGTGTGTTTATGGAATGTGGGTATATAGGTAATGTGTAGATTGGTATATATTTGGCACGCTACCGTAAACTTGATGGATCTTTGCTTGAGTGGTAAGGTATATTTCGACGCCCCCCGCGAATAATCCGGTAATGGCCTATTACGGGGTTTTTCATGTTATGCGTTTTTCGGCATCTAGAAGTTAAAATACACCATGTAAATTTTTTTCAGAATTTTTCTATCTTTATTTACGAAGATATGAAAAATTACGCGTATATTCCATAAAATAACATTAAAATGTATTTTAAACGAATAATATGGTTTTAGATCTTTACGAAAAATAATATCAATATGCTTCGACAGTAAACATTGTTACGATATTATTCAGGTAAATAGTTTTCTACATTATTTAAGTAAGTGCTAGTACAGGCTTATTCGGGGTTTTATTAAGAAATCGATTTCCAGATACATTCATTATGGAGTGCAAGTATGCAAGGTATTGGTATGTAAGGTATTATGCAAGGTATAAACACTTTCTATTACTGAGCAAATGATTTACACGGCCTTAGAAAAATTAAAAGAGATGAAAGTTTGATAGATAAACGAGGCAGGCATCAGAATAGACCACATCGAAACCTTCATCTTCATCTTCATTAGATGCTGGTCGTCCGACTCAGGTTCTACCTGCTGCCTACAATTATAAGCCCCCATCAGTATGGCTTCATGCCACAGAGGAGCACCGAGGACGCCCTCTATATACTGGTGGGCCACATCAGAAATAAGAGGGAGGAGAAGAAGATTTCTGTTGTGGTATTTCTGGACATAAAGGGAGCCTTCGACAGCGCCTGGTGGCCAGTCATAAAGGTGCGGTTGGCCGAAGTTGGGTGTCCGGGGAACGTAAGGCGGGTGATCAGCAGATACCTGAGTGGAAGAGGTGTGAAAGTTACCTAACTTTCACACCTCTTGTCCCCCGCATACCTGCGGGTGTGAAGTGAGTAGAGAGACCAACAAGGGGTGCGTGCAGGGTTCCATAGGTGGGCCGCTCCTGTGGGTCCTCTTGCTGGATCCTCTGCTGTGGATGTTAGAGGAGATGGATGTGTTTTGTCAGGCTTTTGCCGACGACATTGTGCTAGTGTTTGATGGAGATACTGCTTTAGAAGTAGAGACGAAGACAAACTGCACATTGAGGAAAATTGACGAATGGGGTGTCAGAAATAAACAAAAATTCACACCACACAAGTCATGTGCCCTGCTCTCGACACGAAAATTAAAATTTGACATGCCACGACTTGTAATAGGGAGTGTGGACATCCAATATTTCGAAAGTATTAAGATGCTGAGCCTTACTATTGATGGCGGCCTGATATTGACCGAAACGTCGGGAGCGTTTGCAAAAAGGCAATCGCCCGTTATAAGCTATTAGCAAGAGCAGCTAGAGTAAATTGGGGGCTTAACTCCCAAGAAGTTAAGACTATATATATCGCAGTTATAGAACCGACTATCTTGTATGCATCAGCAGCGTGGGCACCCACTACGGAAAAGATGGGGGTCTAAAAGAGGCTTAACACCGTTCAACGGGGTTTTGCCCAGAAGATCTGCAGAGCATATTGGACTGTCTCCCTGAACTCTGCGATGCTGTTGGCTGGGATTCTCCCTCTTGACCTCAGGATACTCGAAGCTTCGAGGCTTTATGAGATCAAGAGGGGTGTGTCGCACCCGGCGGTGTTGAGGGACAGGGAGGTGGAACGAATGGCTCTTGCGATTGAGGACCCACATTCGGCAGAGCAGGTAGAACTGGGGCTCGGCTTGATAAATGAGGACACCTATGCTGACGTGGTTAACAGCCACGTCCACAGGGTCTATACGGACGGCAGCAAGATTGAGGGTCGAGTCGGAGCCGCCTTTTCCGTATGGAAAGGTGATGCCGAGACAAAGGCCATTAAGCTTGCGTTGCCACCGTATTGTACCGTCTATCAGGCTGAGCTCCTAGCGCTCAAAAGAGCAGTAGACATAGCCTGCAAGAGTGGAGCGGCAAAGGTCGGTGTCCTTATTGACTCCAGATCGGCACTCCAGGTGGTTACCCTGAGTTCCCCTCATCCCCTGACTGTACAAACACGGGCGGCCCTCCGAAAAGCTGCATTGCAGAGGCGGGAGGTCTCCCTGTTTTGGATTAAGGCGCACGCAGGGCGGGGAACGAACGGGCAGACGAGTTAGCCAAGGAGGCCGCTCTGGGGTTGAGGAGGAAACCGGATTACGATCTGTATCCTGTTTCATTCGTCAAGCGTATTTTGAGACTGGCTACGATCAGCGAATGGGATAGGAGATACGATGTAGGAGGAACGGCCGGAGTCACGAAGCTCTTTTTCCCAAGCGCTGCTGCTGCATAGAAGGTAGTCGGGAAAAAGACATCACACACCACACCACACAAGTACTGACTGGTCACGGTAGATTCGCATTCTGTGAGGTTCTGATGAGGATTCTGATTAAATTTTTAACTGTAATAGGACCATAGTATAATTTTCATGATTATGTAATCATGTGTAATAGTCGTGTCTTCAGTGCAGTGTCTATTTTTTATAATAATAATAACTATCGTGTTTTGTGAAACAATCCAAAGTTGTTTCATTTACTCAAATGTCCTGTATTTCATAAAATATACTATAATAATCATCAAGTAAACTATTCGAATAAACAGTAATAGTTATAACAATAAAATGTACGTTACTGTTCAACAATCGAATAACCAAATAATAGATTTTTACAAATGTTCAGTATACAAAACAAATAACACGAATATTAGCGCAACAAGATATTACTGTTGCCGTCGAAAATATAAATTTACACGAACAATATCGTAAGTGACATTACTGACCAGAGCTTGACCTACACTAGTATAGTAAAATGCATCCAGCTAAATTATAACGAAGCCCTTGGGACTACTTAAATTTTGTTGAAATAACCAGATAGCTGAAAAAATTAGCTTCCATATGCGATATTAAAAGTCTCTGATACTTTTTGTTTAATGGAGTTATTAAGGAAAAATGGTTTTTTATTTTTCCTGAACATTTTCACTTTTACGATTACCGGATTATTCGCGGGGGGCGTCGATTTAAAAATCGGAGGTAGTTAAGCGCCACATTATTCGCTTATATGTATTATTGTTTTGTTTATAATTATTTATTGATCAGGATGGTGGTTTGCTATAATTTTGTCTCATAAACTAACTTTATTTTGTACATAGGGTATTAATATGTTACATATTATATTAATTACTTCCATAATTATATAAAAATGTGCATACTGCCTTCGATAGGTGCTTCATTAAAACGTTCATTTTTAAAGAAATGTGAATGTTGAATTCGTTGCCAGTTTGAAAATAATTTTCCATTCGTTATATCAGTATTCAGAGGAAACATTAATTAAGCAAACTTTTGTTTTATAAACTCGGGGAAAAGATGACGAATTCACGTGGCACGTTTCTTGTTTTTGAAATGGTGAAATATTATTTTATATTGCAATACTGAGATTTTTTATTATCTAGAAGATATACAATTTAAGTTTATGTCTGTCATCGAGATAGAATGTACTACGTACTAGAGAGGCGATCGCTACTACACTCTCTTTAACACGTGCTAGAGGTAAGAATCACAAGTCTCTTTAGTCTGTGTCGGACTGTGCCCCCCGCTTGCCGCGTCAACACGTGTTATTGCTCTGTTCAAAATGCCTTCGTGTTTGCTTAGATATTGTTTTAACAGTTCCCATAATACAAACAAAGCCCGAGGAGTGACTTTTCACCAGTAAGTTTCCTTATTATGAGTAAGTCATGCATTTTACTAATATTGTTATCATTTTGCGAAAAATCACCACGCGTTCTGCGTTTCGCGCCATTTTTCATAGACTAACAGCACAGACGTGACACTATCGATGAGTCTATTAAAAAAATGTAACTGGATTTTTTTAACTATGTATATACAATATATACTAGGAAAGATTACCGTGGTGTAGTACCTAAATATTTATACTTTTACCCGACTACGCAAAGTAAAACGGTAGGTTATATTAAGTAATATTTATTTATTTACCTATTTTTATTTATTAAAAAAAGGTTAATCAACAGTTATTCCAATAGGATTTATAAATTATTATGCACAACAATTACAAATAAACACAACATTCACAGAAACTAATACAGTAAAAGTTCCTTAATCGCGCTTCCTTTATTCGTGTTTTCACTATTCGCGGATTAAAAAAATGCGACCCAATTTCTATATTCACGACTAAAAATTTTTTTTATTCGCGGATTTAATAAGTACATACATAATAATAAAATTATTCCAATAGGTATCTTACCCAATATCCTTGTCAAATGGACTAATAAGAAAGTAAAATAGATCTTATTACAAGTTTGCCTAAAGTAGGTACATAATATTATGTTCTTAAATGATATCGCCGAGGCCTTTGACACAAGCCGCCTTTGTCGCAAGCCACCTCTGCGGCGATTGATGTTTTTGAGAATGTAAATAAACAGAATGGAAGCAACCTTATAACTCAATAAATAAAGTATATTTTTAAATGTAGTTCCGTTTATAGTAAAGTTACAAAAATTGTGATCGAGTAAGGGGGCGTCCATAAATTACGTGAGGTGTTTTTTAAAATTTTCTGCACCTCCCTCCCCCCCTGGTGAGATGTCGTGAGAATATATTCAACCCCTCCCCCATCCTCGAATCTCACGTGAGATTTTTCAAAATGTGAGTTTCTTATACGTAAACGCCATCAACATTGAATCATCGTATCCATTTAAATAGGGCTATTATAAACCAATACTCCAAAATTCGATTACATCATGAAGCAAAAACTGATAAAACTATTGATTACTACACAAAACGACAAAAGCTTACTAAATTGATATTATTTAAAGGAAATTAAAATACATAGTTTAATATAAAATCCTCGTTTTATTAATTCCCTAGTATCAGTACCACCAGATAGTACCGAGTAAACAGATTGCACAATGTGTCGCATCTGCACGCATTGCTTAATCTTTGAACTTGAAGCCACGCCTCGCTCGTTCCACACGTACCCCACCACATCGGCCGCGCGCAATGTTTTTGTTTGGAATAACCCCTCTAGTAGTACATATATCTCGATGATGTCTGTTAAGTTTATTGAAGTGAAACTTGTTTAGGCGCGTTGAGTGTAAAATTTTAAGGTGGCGTCATGGCAATAGCGTCACGTCATAAAGTAAGGTGACGATTTTGGTATCTTTGTATCTTGTCAAGGAAGTTTCACTTCTGAGTTCTGACACGTGTACTCGTCACATGCGCTATTGCACGCCTCATAAGCGAAGCGTTGAGGTGGGTACTACTGTCACTTCGCGCAAAACATCTGATTTTTCAAACTTAAAATGTCTTTATGTATCATACATTGCACTTGTAAGATAATACATACACACACATATTAAGAAAAAACACTATTTTTAACGTTCATGATATTTTTGATGTCATTTTTGTTATTTAAACTAGTTAAAAAACAGTTTAAAAAAGTTCTGTCTTGGACGTCCGTATCCGTCTGTATGTGCGGATCCTTTTTCTTGTTAACACGATAGCGACCGAAATACTTTACTAATCGAGTCTTTTTTTTTCTCTTACGCTTGAGTATGCTCAGGAATAGAACCCTTTCATTTTTCAGGGTCTGATTCGATGTGGTTTAATTGTTATTAAATAAACAAAAATAATAATTAATAAATATTTATTAAAAAAAAATTATGAGGCGTGCACTTTTGGATTTTCCAAATTATATTGTTAAATTTACGGACGTAATTTCGTAATTTGACTTTTCGTCAAATAACGTCCAAATATTTTACAATTGTTTTTTTGGATGTTACGTACAGCGAAATTACTGATTAACATATTAAGTATGTACACTGAGTTTTCAGTTTTCACAATAATATCAAATTCAAATCAAATCATTTATTTATTTCTCCTCACAATTCCCAATCACATAAATTAATCTACATGCATACAAAATTATCAAACAATATAAAGCTGGAGTATGTTTTCTTACATGTTTTCTTTTCATCTCTATAAATAGTTTTCATAGGTGAAGATGATTTTATAGAGTTGTTGTTAGGTATATAGAATTTCCGCAAACACTAATTTATTTAAAACGTGTACATGTTTACAATTTACCGTGTTTTTGATACAGCCCGTAGGAAAGTCACGTTTGTGAGCTGAATGCAAATGGGCCAATCGGAGCGTGTGCCGTGCGTAGGGCTGCGTCTTGGATATTTTTATAACTGAAAAAATCTATTATTAAAACTGAAACATTTATTGATACAATTAGACTTCTGCTATGCTATTCAATCGTCATTATATAGATTTAGGCACCGTACTGTATTTAAATAAAACTCTAATTAAAAAGGCTATTAATTCAATATCTTCCTTGAAATCATCTTCCTTGAATTCATTTTTTAACATAAAACCACCATTAAGATGTATCTTGTAGAAAACCAGTTTCAACATGTAAAACGGTCATTCTAACTATGTACTGTGAAGAAGAGCAATCTTTAAATCTCGCTTACATTACAATAACAAAAAATACACACAAAAACATTTCTCAATTCGTTATGGATAATTTTTTTTTATTCGTGTAAAATTTTATAAAATGATGTTTAATATAGTTAGTAATATTACATTACATGTACATTAATATTTAATACATTAAAAACAGTAGGTACTGTTGGCAGCCCTAGCCGTCACGTGTTCGTCGTTTTCTCGCTACACACAATGCGGTCGCGTATTAGTAATTACAATTTATATTATTTAGAACAAGTTAGCATTTTTGGTATATTTTCTATGTAAGTATGTAAATAATTCTAGTAATTATTAACTGTAGGTTCTTACAAAAGAAAGTGTTGTGCTACTGCTAGGTATACTAAATGCTAATTATTATCATTTAGGCATTTTATGATATAGTGTAATAACATATTATCTAATATCTATGAATGGAAACTATACATGGACGGTACTATCTTATATATAAAATTCTCGTGTCACAATGTTAGTCTGCAATCTGCATACTCCTCCGAAACGGGTGGACCGATTCTCATGAAATTTTCTGTGCATATCGATTAAGTCTGAGAATCGGCCAACATCTATTTTTCATATGTACCACGGGCGAAGCCGGGGCGGACCGCTAGTTTACTTATAAAATTCGGTAATTGATAAAAATATGATAGGTCTTTATTTGAATGGAACTGAATATCTGGCTGCGAAAGTTCGAAAATCATTTCGTAACGGACAGTATAAATAGAAACGCCTACAGAAATAGAATTTCATATAACCTTTACAGGATAAATGTTAGGGTAGAATGTTAAAGTTCAAGTTTGAAATCTATTTATTTGTGCTAATTTTAACTTGAACATAAATCTAGCTTTTGGTTCCCGTAATTATGACTATTATAAACAAACAGAATTAACAAATTATCGAACAATTACACGTTTATTAATGAGAAAATTGAAGATCAATTCGCATTATATTTATTTGATTTAGCCATGACACAGTCAGTGGCAATAGCCATAAATAATTTGCAATTTAATATTAAAAATTGTGTAAAGTGCATGCGTCGATTTACGTCGCTTCATTGAAATTTGAACCATCACTCTGTTATCACGCTTGTGGCCACAGCCCACAATGCTTTTCTATCCATTATTATTAGTATGAGAAAATAGATAAAATCAGCGGAAATAATTCGTGTACATATTTTTGAAAATCGCTACAGTTATTCCTTGACATACCTACAGTTCAGATGATCATAGTTCAAGCAGACGTGCATATTTTTTTATAGACGTATATTAATTACTGAGTATAGTATTTTTACTAAGTAGCCCGATTGTAATAATATTATTTTAGTGGATAGAGTAGGTAGGTATACACCTCATATAAGATTCGAAAAATAAATCTCCCTTAAGGGTGGGAAAAAGGGATTTCAGTGTTAAGCTATGTCCTGTTTAAATGCCAGACGGAGACAGGGCGAATAGCTAGTTTAACATCATTGAATTCAATTAGCACCTGCGTTAAATAAAATAATATCAAAATAGTGTCAAGTGCACGCATCCATTAGCGACCCATCGTCGCTCGCAATACTTTACTGGCTTCGTGACGACTGACGAGTGACATACGCAAGGGTTTAGAATGACGTATGTATATCGTATACGTATGTTTAGCTCGAATTATATGGGTATTACATGCGTAATTACTTTAAGTTACGTAATTGTGGTGGTCAATTGGGATTAAGTAAGGAGAAGCTTGAAAAACCGGAGAAAAAGGCATCAGATTTCAACAGGAGTTTGGGTTGTTTACGTGATATCGTTTGTTTTGGTACACTTATTTCGTTTTAGAGCCTCAAAAAATGTGTAATTTTAAATTTTAGGTTTGACCAGAACTTCATGCAAAAGGTTGCTGCAATGCAATTTATTCGTGCTATTGAGGGAGGTTGTAATATTATATTTAATTTGATTGAAAAGCGTTCACGAAAAGACAAAGAGGTCTAGTTTAATTCATGAATGCTGTAGCCTGCAGGTTGAATTGAAATATGTAGTAGGTTTGTAAAATAGTATTTATACATTGGAGTATTTATATAGAATACTTTTACGTCATCATATTTCGTTTTTCTGTTGTTGGAATGGTCGTATCGTAACTTTTTCACTCTAATTGAAGAAAAGTATAGAAATTCAGAAATGACCTTTCACTATTTTACTCTACTTTCTATGTCTATACATTTTTGTATTAAAACATTTAAAAGGATATTCATAGGTCCATTCAAATTGTAAGTGCTTTCCGAACCGGTGGTAAATTATTTGAAAGCGCTTTCTAAACGAAGTCTAGTTGAATTTATAAATGTTTCAGTTTTTAAATTTTGAAGTTAATGGTAATGAATTTTTGGTAGTTATAGAATTTTTAAAAGCTTTTTATTCATTACTGACTTCCGAATTTATTATTTACTACCATTGAATGTTATATTGACCGGTGACTCATAAAAGAGTTTCCCTCAAAAGGTGGGTCTTCACTTCAACATAAAGCGTAATTTGATACATTTCAAATGACTGAATATCTTCCACGGGTCGTAGCACACGTATGAATGTCTAGTGGCATGTAAAATGGTAATAAAAGTCCGTTTACGTATTTACGCTTCAAGCAAATGTATGAACGTATAATTCTAAGTCTTATATACCTATTTATGGTGGTAAAAAGTTGTGCCGGGACTTTGATGTATACCTTACTACTGTGGAATTTTTTCTATGACTTAATAGTAATAGATCATGTTATTTACGTGTTACAGCTTGATTTCTATAACGTATAGTTTATATTTCTATACTTAATCTATGATTGCTGCTTCTCAATTAGTAAACTAGTTAGGAATTAACTACTTGGTTTGAGCGAATTCTAAGCCAAGCGAAACAAGGGCACTTGGATAGTTATGCATATTTCAGCCCACGCTATAATGAATATGAACTAAAAGTGTTATTACTGGTATGAACATGATCTTGCTGAAGGTTACTACTCGGAGTATTTTTAATGTTTATAATCATTTTAATAGCGTGAAAGCTAGCTTTTAAAAAATGAGGAATGTTATAATATGGTTTTTAGGTAAGTATATAACACATGTATATATGTGAAAGTTTGTAGGTGTTTCGTTTATTTAGAATTTAGATGTTGCTCAAACGACAACATTCGATAAGAATTTACGGAGTAGGTAGGTACTCTACCTACAAAAATGATTTCAGTAGATATAAAAGAATCATTAAACTTTACTATAATATTATATCCAAATTTCATTAAATATCAAAAGCATATCGTTATAGAAGCTATAACACTAACACGAAACAAATATTTAAACGTTAATAAAAATGTTATTTTCACGCTCCCGCGATAATCGACGCTGTACCATACAACGCTGGCGTCACATCATATAAAATGTTGGTGCAATATCACACTTGGCATGCTCGACTCAATGTAAACAAAAGCTTGGAAACGCGCCGACCGTTTAAAATATGGCAATAAAATGCTCGAGTTATAGACGGATTCAGGTAATTCTATTAATTGTATGTATTAAGAGTGTGGTACCACAGCTTTGTCCGAGTTGTCCCGTGATAGAAAGTGACGATGATGTTACACGGAAAAGATGCTTTTTAATGGTTTTTAAATAGGTCAAGAAGTTTTTGATTAATATCGTGACAAACAAAACCACACAAAATATCTTGATCAAATGTACCTACAAAAGGAATAACTATAATTACTACATATTTGTTTTTTATCAGCAAAAACGTTGTTTTGTGGTTAGCCGAACAAAAAATAAAAATATGTATATAGTGAGAATTTCAATTGAATTGTTTAGTGACAAATGATTGTTTAATTTTTAATTTCTCCTCTATTACACCTCTAGTGGCTGCCAAGAAAGTTTATTACATAGGTTTTATCGACTAGCGAAAGTCCAAGCGGATTATAATTTTTGTTTTATGTTACAAGCTTTCCGCCCGCGGCTTCGCCCGCATTTTCAAAGGAAAACCCGCATAGTTCCCGTTCCCGTGCGATTTCCGGGATAAAACCTATCCTATGTGTTAATCCAAGTTACTCTCTATATGTGTGCTAAATTTCATTGTAATCGGCTCAGTAGTATTTGCGTTAAAGAGTAACAAACACACACACATCCTCACAAACTTTCGCATTTATAATATTAGTTAGGATAGGATAGGAAGTAGGATAGGAAGTAGGATAAGATTTTTTATTATGTTATTTTGGATTCAAGATTCGTATGCAATTTTGTATAGGTATGTTTGTCTGATTAAATATTTTGGTAGTTTTTTTTAACATTATTATTATTTAGTCTGTATCGGAAACCTTATTTTTATGTCTCCTTACTTATTTTCAATGATATCTATCATGCACATGTATAATAGAATTATGTATTAATTTTCTAAACATTTACGACATTATTTTTTTTAATATTTCTTTGGCGGGAATTATTTTGTAAATCGAACGGGTAATTTTCGTATAGATTTATGCGATATATTAAAGCTATAACAAGTTATATTGTTATTCTAGACAGATAAAAGTAAGAAATTATTAGAAACAGCTGTTCTTGTTTTATAATTGTGTAAATAATGCTATTTTGTTTAAAATAATTATACAGATAATGATAACATCGTGTTAATTAGGCGCGAGTGACACGGAGGTGTGACCCGTGACGTCACAAGCGATAATGTTTATAGCGAGTGTGCCAAAGCCCTAATTTTAGATGACTAGATATTCTGTGTTGTTTTTTTTTATTAAAGAAAATTTGACATTGTTCCCGCAAAGAATATGAGGGGTTACACCTATTACGAATTAAATGGTCAGTTTTAGAAATTGCCCTCTTAAAATATTCGTAACATCAGAATCCGTATAATGCCATCTGAGAAGGGAGGTTTATTACTTATTATTCTAAATTGCCACGTCTATTACAAGTGTGGCTACAAAGATAAAAATGTATGTAAGTACATTTTTATTGTGATGGCTTGGCCAGCTAATAACTCGTATGAAAAATAGGCCTGTAAAGATAATTGACATTGATTAATTGAATCGATAGCCTTTTTACTAACAAGTTACATATTTAGGAAAAGCAAATTCTATGATGAAGCTTTGTTATTCAAGATATATAGGATCGAAAAATATTTTATAGTCGTCATTTGAAATCCAGCCAATAACTACTTAGGTATAATAAAGACTGTACAGACTATAAATTAGGGATGTAACGATAGATCGGTATCGGTACCGATATATAGGCCGATATAAAAATCTACCTATAGTAAACTTTGATTACTGCAGACTGACTTTATGTAATACTTTAACGGACTTTGTAAAATGATAATACTAAATATTTCTTTTTGTTTTATTTGGTTTGGCTTTTTTATTTAAAAAAATACGATTTACAGTCGAGTCTCTGTTAAATGTAGGCAACTTTAATGCATATTAAGTGCATAATTCATTATCTATTGATTTACCAAGCCATCGATATCGGTATCGCCGATTATTTATCAAATTTTGAGGTAAATAATCGATATTTGAGGCTCAATTTTTTTTCTTAGCAGTATCGTATCGGCAAAATTATGTATCGTTACAACCCTATTAGGTATGCTATATTTTATTTATAAACGAGAAGCGGAGGTGTGGTGTGTGACGTCACATTCTTGTAATGTTTAACGTATGATTAAGTGTTTATCTAGTCGGTCAAGTTCCTAATTTTAGGTATAGCATTTGTTTTTCGTGGTATGAACTAGAAAGTGAAATAAAAATAAAATATTGTTTCAGTAAAACCGTAAAATGGGTCATGTTTATATTTTTAACAATGAAGTAAATCTTTTTATGTACATTTTTATTTTACTAAAATATAATATGTTGTGAGTCTATGACTTCATCATGTCATAAATATTCATGTTACCATCATATTATGGTGTAACAGTTATATCCATTTTGATTCCTCATTTCCTCTTATCAACAAGTTCCTTCGATGAAATGAGAGGAGCTCATATCTCTACTAAATTCCAAAAAAATTTTGGTCACAAATTTACCGAATTTTTACGCGAGATCAAAGCATATGTGTATCTATAAACATATTCGCCTATATACTTGTTGTATGCCAATTTTAGTATGCATTGTACCAAAGTTGTGAACCGCGAGTCCATGAAATAAAGTTTGCGTACGGCAGATTAAATAAACAAAGATAAGCCGGCGGGATATGTTTATTATTTACACAGCACGTGTTGTTGTTACATCGATTGCAAGGAAGTGTTCGGTAGAAGGTTTATATTTTATATGCACCGTGGGTACTTGATAAATTTGAATACATTTGTTCTGGATCTTTCTGGAATTCTTTGTGTGTGTTTTGATTCGTCTTGTCTGCTTATTTTCGTCAAGGTAAATGGCAACTTTAGTTTAATAGTGACCTACATATTTAGTAATTATACATACCTACATATTTAATAATAATACTGTTATTTGAAAACTGATGTCACATTAATTAATTACAGAGACCTCAAAACCCATATTTATTTATTTATTTATTTATTTATTTATTTATCATTACATCAATTACCTTTACAGGCTTAACCTAATGCGGTATTGACTTACACTAAACTTTACACAAAACTAAACTAAAAATAAAAACAATATAAACTTACTATCTATGAACTAAATTAAAACAACAATACAATTAATAGCTAATAACATACATAAGAACCTTTGCTAATTCACCCAACGGACACGTAAAAATATCCACTTTGCTATGGAGGTCATTGAGAATACGTAGTGCTCGCACGAGAGGAGACTTCGCGAGCAGCATGGTTCGCGCCTGAGGGACGTAGAGTAACGGCGGCCTGTGACGCTTCTCAGTGTACATGTCCGGCACACATAAAGAGAGGGATTGCAGCACTCCAGGGTTATGTGCAAATCCCCGCAATAACTTGATTAAATACAGCGCAATGGAAAATTCACGTCGCACTCTTAGTTCATTATACCCTACCATACCCAGTATGAATAAGGTAGGATACATTAATGGGTAAAAGGGGTATACCCCGTAAAGTTTAAAATAAAGGTGCCTAACAAATTTATTTTGGACCCGCTCTAACATCACATTATATTTTTCTTCATGTGAAGACCAAATAATGGAGTTGTGCTCCAAGTGGCTGCGTATTAACGCGTTGTATAGCACTTTTACAGTTGCTACATTTGTAAAGTCCCTTACGTGCCGCAGTAGAAACCCAAGATTTTTGTAAGCCTTTTTACAAATATTTGTGATGTGCTCACGAAACATCAGATCCGGTGTGAAGTAGACTCCTAAATCGCGCACCTTATTCACCCGTTGAATAGGTACGGATCCTAGCGAGTAGTTGTAGTGTATACTCTTATTTGCGCGAGTGAAACTGACTACGGAGCATTTAGCTATATTGAAATGTAGCTTGTTTTGCTGACTCCAGCTGAAGATATTTAGCAAATCACTTTGTAAACGCTCACAGTCCGTCTCCTCGTTTATTCGGAGAAAAACTTTCAAGTCGTCGGCAAAAAGAAGGCACTGACTGTACTCCAGAACATCCGGTAAGTCGTTAATCATTAGAACGAACTCCAGAGGACCGAGATTGCTGCCTTGACTTACGCCAGACCTTGTAAAGAAGGGCTCGGACTGACTTCTATTAAAAGAGACATACTACACTCACCGGCACGGAATCTTGGCCACTTACAAATTTGCCGATAA
>CAJQZN010016205.1:0-15695 GCA_907164685.1 Colias eurytheme | reverse complement strand
CACAATTTCAATAATTCCTTTTTTTATATTGAACAAAAAATATTTAAATACGAAATTAAGGATAACCATTATAATATTTTATAATGGTTATCCTTAATTTCTATAGTATCAATCTTCAACTGCTGATAATCTGATTCGTATTATGATTTATTATTATAATTTCTTTTATAATCATTATTTGAATAAAAAAATACTTTCAATGTGTAATCTACGAAAGTTGTATAATAAACAGGGTATTGTTTTTAAACAAAACAAAATAAATAAACATGTCGAGATCGGCTCCAATTAATAACCACATGATTCAAAATAAATTCTTTCAATAGTAAATCCCAAATGAACTCTAGCTGCTTGCGCTGGGTTGACCCGAATTAAAAGTAAATAGCCTGTATGGCTCGGTAAAGATTTGGTAAAGATGTAGAGTTAGTGTAATTCTATTGGCTTAATAAGTTATTACAAATCTTTTCTTCTTTATTAGTGTAGATTATGATTTACATTGCTTATATATGTTATTTTTCAGGCTACTCAACCTCCACAAATCTCTAAAAGCGGCGCTCATGATCCTAGCCCCCATTCTCGTCGCTCTAGCCATAGTTCTATGCGTATTTATATCCAATGGGAGCATATTGAGCAGAGTGCTACAAATAGACTGGTCGATGTTAACCCGACCGTATATTTGGCAGAGCGGGCTGGTGCAGGCATTGCTGTCAAGTTCTGTGATGAGCGGCTATGTGATCAGCGCCGGAGGGACTATTTATAAGCATTCTGATGTGAGATGGTAGGTTTGTGTATTCATTAATGCTAAATAGGGGAACTTCTTAATGTCAGACAGTCACGGTATTGGTAAACCTTTGGTTTACTAATTGCGTCTATGTTCGTTGATTAGAGTTTATCTTTTATTATTTGGTTTTAAAATATAAAAATTGAGAAAATGACACTACTTTTATTGTAATTCAAAGATACTACCCATGTGGTACTATTGCAACAGAAAAAGTTTAACATAAAAAAAATTTTCATAGTACGTATACGTAATTTTGAATTAAAATCATAATACTAGAAAATTAATTTTCTAATACAGCTCTACTATAACTTCCTTCCAATTTCCTTCCAGGATATCCGTACTAATAATAATAACGAACTTAGTATCTGGATGGCTGTGCGTATTCATGTGGGAGTCGATAGCGGGAGACGGGAATAAAGACAAGAGCTTCATAGCTATATTAGTGCTTATATATCAATCTTCAGTGAGCGAACATAGGACGAAGGAGTGGCCTCTGATTGCGTTCGGCGTGGTTCTTGTATCGGGAATTATAACATCGGTATGTGGTTTAAGTTTCATTTTAATAATGTATACAGTTGTAAAGATAAGAGCTTCATAGCTAAATTAGTGCTTATATACCAGTCATCTGTGAGCGGACACAGGACGAAGGAGTGGTCCCTGATGGCGTTCGGCGTGGTTTTCGTATCGGGAATTATAGCATCGGTATGGTATAAATGTTGTTAACACTTTGCTGGTGATTTTCACGTAATATGCATATAAGAAATATACTATTAGTTTGTTATATAAATATGAAGAATATCATAAATATACTTATTTTGTTAATATAGCATTAATATTAGTATTAGTTCCAATTTGCAAATATCTTTTTTTAGCCACATAAATGTTGCAGTAAATTTGGACCTAAGAGCTGATTATTCAACCCTTAATAAAATAAATCATAAAATGTCCGAAAATATAACTTCAAAATACATTTGATATTAATACGCGATGCAATTTATTCACTAATCCCATAGAATACGCCGGTTGGCAGATTACCGAATTTTACTGTGTCCCGCTAAGCCGTGGTAGCCCAACTGTTAGGATATAGCTTAAAGTTATACCAATTTATTAACTGGTTTTATTTCATAGTTCAAAATTCAATCACAATTATGTGCGTAAATGTTTGGATTATTAAGTATTGACATTTGTGTTCATATCGTCCATGCTATGTCCAAAATATTAAAACTTGTTAAAATTAATTCATTAAAAAATTAGAATCCGCATAGTCATTCAGGATACGGCCTTTATAAAGTGAAAAATAATTTTTGTAATGTAATGTTGTCATTATGATTTTTAACTTACATAATTTTTGAGAAAACTACGTTCGTTAAGTACCTACTAACTTATACATACAATATTAAAGTATTTAGTATTAGTTTTAATGGACTAAATTTTCCCTATATTTTCATATCAATTGAAATAAGACCCCCGTATTCATTAGTTATTTAATATTTAATATAATACCTGATATTCAGCAAGGTAAAAGCTAAAAAATATGTGAAAAAGCCTGTCCCAATTTACACGAAACTTGGTTATCTTATTATAATTTGCATACATTTTGAGCCCCAAGCAAATCCAATTTGTTTCCAATTTTACATTATTGAAATATGTATTCTTTGTTTTAGGAATATTTTTTTTTACAAAGTAATATTATAATTAAATTGTTTATAAGTTATCTTCAAGAGCATGTTTATTAATAATTAATACTTAATTCAATAATGTATTGGTTTGCTTACCTATATTATGATAACAGGTTGATGTTTCAACAACATCGTTGTGGAATGAATTACCATCTGAGGTGTTTCCAAGCGTCTATGACAAAGAAACCTTCAAAAAAAGGGCATACAAGTTTCTTAAAGGCCGGCAACACATTCGCGGTGCCCCTGACAACGCGAATGCCTATGGGCGGCGGGCATCACTTTCCATCAGGTGACCCGCCTGCTCGCTTGCCCGCTTAAGTATAAAAAAAAAAAAAAATGTTTTGTTATTTATATGACTTCTTAATTTAAAGTTTTGCTTTGTTACAAAATTAATCTAAAATTAAGCTAATAATAAATTTAATCAGACGTTACTTAAATTAGGACCAAACATGTGACGTATTTCAAACATCAAGAAAAATATCATAATACAAAAGTTACTTTTTAAATTCGTGGCCCACACTGATGAAGTGACGACTAAGCTAATGCTTGTTGACGCATCATACATTTTTTTCTCCTGATACACGTAGATTTAATAGAACCTGTCTATGAAACTGGCTATAATTATTTTAATTTTTAATTTATTGCTAATCCTTAGTTATAAATTAAAAATTCCACATCATAAAATATAAGTATCTAATTCCATAAACACATATTCCAGTTGGTCCTCCTCTACCCCGTGTACGACAAACTACACCGGCTCGCTGGTGATCAGTGGAGGCTCTTCGCAGCAGCTACATCTGCTCTCGGCACCGCACTGACCGTGGCTGTGCTGTCTCGAGGCATATCTATAGCTCAAATGCTTGATGACATGGTCGTACCTGTGTTGGTCGTGGCCACCACTGCGTTCGAAGTGGTTGGATTTGTTTTTGTTTATGGTGAGTGGTGTAAATAAGATTGTAGTAGAATGGAAACGATTTCAAATTGATCATTTATATGACTATGTGTGAAACTGTGCATACTATTAGATAAAGCGTTATAGTTATCATATTTAGTTTATTTAATTAAATACACGAAATAGGATGAGGGAACAAATTTTAATGTAATATTTTTATTTTTGCAAACTGTTATAACGCATTTAATTCACTTAATTTATCAACGAAAAGTGCTTAATTGGTCAAGACATTTAAATTAGTTTACTTTAGTTTACGTTAACGTTAATTAGTACTTTTTGACATAATATAAATTACCTTGTATTTATTCCAGGTTACTTCTACCTCAAGTCCGACATCAAATTCATAACTGGCAGCAAATTATCAAGATTCTGGATGGTGATGTGGTGGTTTACACCCGTCCTGCTAGTTGGTGTAACTGGCTGGTGGCTGCGTGCTATCATCAGGGTGGCATGGACCCAGGGTCAGAGCTTGTGGCATCTTGTGGGCGTGTTCATTGCTATACTAGTGATTCTTATCATATTCGCCGCGATTGCTGTGGCGAAAGAAGAACAGTATAATTTGCTTGCGGTAAGTTGTTTTCCTGAAAAATATTGTGATTTAAGTAATAAGAGTAACAATAGGCATTATTTCAATAATAAGTGGATATGATTCTTGAATGAATGTGTGAATACAGTTTAAAAAACGGCTAGTAGGTAGTCTAAAATGTTGATAGTTGATAATAAGAACACAAAGATAACGACCCATTCTTACACATAAAATTATTCCAATTTTGTTGCCAACTTTTTTTAAAATATACAATGGAATGTATCGTGCACATATTATAATATTGTACAAAACGAGACAGCATACACATTTAAACTAATATAATCAGCAATGCTAGGATAGAAGAAATAAATATAATATTTTCCTTTTGTTTCAACAGAAGTTAGCAGCCGCGTTCCACCCATCTCGTCTCTGGGGACCAGAAGAGCCATTAGCAAGATACATGTGGATGTCTCAGCGATTTGCCAACGAAAACCTCGTCGCAGAACAAGAAGCTACAGCTGACACTAACTACGCAAACCTAAACAACGACTATCCTACAAAAAACGATATCAAATACAACGAAAATTGGTTAAAAGAAGACATATACCAAAAACCTCCAAAGAGCGACTATGCAATCGAATATATAAAAAAAGACGCGTATAAAGAGTCAAGTCCCATATATTCAGTTCCCACAATAGATAAGAAAAAGAGAGAGAAAGAAGACACATTTAGATCACCAAACATCTGTATAGCGAAAGGAGAATTGGGTGGTGCAATAAATTGCAATTGCAATAGGCACTTCCAGCTTAACGTACCAGATTTAAGAAATAACGAGATATCGACTAGTCTATAGACTTTGTTCATGTACAACGATTGCTTTGTCTAGTCGCATTAGGAATAATTTAGGAGTTACGACGGTTGACGCATTTGTATTAGCCAATAATACAATACGATAAAAATGTGATAATACGTAAGCGATATTTATTTTAAATAGCCCATATTGTATAAGATTTAGAAGTTTTATGAATAATGTAATGTGCTATAGAATCCTTAACATGAGTGATCTTCAAATAATTGTGAAAAACTGATTTAAGCCCGACATTTAAGAAACGAGTTCCATTGAAAAAGCAAGCTTAGATAGTAAATATTAAGGAGAGAGGAAATCATATTTTGTTCAACAGTTCGCGTTACTCGCGTTGATATATTAAATGGAACACATTTGGCCTACACTACGTAGGAAACTTGAGAAAAATAAGTGTTCAAAATGATAAATGAATATAATGACGGGGTCGCTTTACTCCGCGGGGATATTGTGAAAATACTAAACAAAATGTAGAAAATCATATATTTTAAGATAGATTTGGTCAATTATTGCTATTTCTAAATAAATTGGTAGGTAAAGAGAGATATCTGGAAAATAATTTAAATAAGAGGAGTCTAAGAAAAGAGAATCAAAGATGTAGTGTTTATTTATTTTTCGTGAGGGAAAAGGATTAAAATAATATTGTCTTATTAGTTTAAGATGAATGAAATATACAATATAAACCTCAAAAGCATGTTTTATTTTTTACCTTATGTAATCTATCTTGGGGCTATTTTTACGAACAAATTTTATTTAAGGAAATAAAAGGCTATTTATTAAAGAATACTAATATATAAACTATAAACCGTAAACATAAAATACGAGAGTCTTTATTACTTCAGAAGCTATAACCACCCTTTTATCGTAAAAGTAAAACTTATTTATAAAATAACGACTTAAAAATGTAAAAAATGATAATCACGGGGAACATAGCAGCGGAGAAAAAATGAAAAATGAGTAAAGTTTCTGCGTAAATCTTTGGAAACACCTTAAAAGAATTACTTGTGAATTGCGTTGCTTAAATTGTATACTTAGTTATAGTGATTTATTGCAAACAACCCTCACGATAACAACTTTGGTTCGTTTGATTTTTTATACAAGATATTGTATTTTTAGATAACTTTTATGGATGTTAACATAATCTGTTTAAAAAGTAAACAATAAACTATCACAATAAAACTTTGATTTAAATAAATAAGAACAGATTTCAGAGAAGCAGGCATCAATTTATTAACATTAGAACTAATATAAAGACATACTTAACATAATATTATTATGTATCAATATTGCGTTACAATAATATAAATTTTGAAGTGAAAATTCTTTAGGCGCGTTGAGAGTAAAATTTCGTGGCAATACCGTCGCGTCATGGAGTAAGGCGACGATCTTGCCAAAGAAGTTTCACGTCTAAAACGTGATCTCGGCACACACGCTCTTTTTTGATTCGTTCCCAAAAAATACAGCATCAATTAGACATCTTTTATACATTTAGTAATTAATATACCTCAAAATTATTTATCCAAATGTTTTGATGGACTGTATTAAAGGCCTGGCTTAGCTCTCATAATAGAGGTAACGTAATCCTCTATCCAAGATGATAGCCACAGGCAGCTCAACCCTGCTGTATTAACGTGAAACAAAATATCCAATTAATAGAAATACTGATCCCTCATCGAACTATTTGATTAGGTTTCTGTGTAATAATTGAGTCTTAATACGAGTAGGCTCTATGAGCCTAGTTAATAATAACATTTCGATATAGAAAACTTCTGAAGGCATTATTAAAAGACTCTTCGCGAATTTATCTGCAGGTATATTTATTTTTAAATATAGGTATATATGGCTCTATTATCATAAGAGCGATGTTACACGCCTATTATATTTCTAACACTCTAAAATAATCAGTTTTATGTTAAACTGAACTATAAAATCAAATATTCATAAATTTTATAGCCCCATCATATTATATATTTTATAACACAAAGCTCTACATTTACGAACTATGCAATCACATATTAAATACAACTATGAAAAGATAACCTTTCAAAGCCAACAAATGACGGTATCACTATTTAATTATGAAAGTTATAACCAGACTAATAACACTAGCATTTGTATCGACTGAATTTAATTTTCTCCGAGCTGAGAGCATTTTTCTCAAGAAGACAGTCAACAAATTATACAATTTGTCTCATAAGGGAGCCATGAGTATCTCTGCGAACGATCGCCTGGATTATTCCCATGGGCTATAAGGTTATATTGATGCGGTAAATTTATATGATCGGATATTTATTAGGTTAGAGTCCGAAGGAACGGTCTAATTAAATGTAAGTATCTATTGTTACTGGTTCTGTAAGGGATGTTAAGAATTTCTATTTTCTGTGTAAGAAATGTAAAAATTGTTCGTATTTTTGTGAAAATACTTAGATATATTTTTAAAACTAGGTTATCAATGCCAGACTAACTAATTTTATATCATGATAATTGTATATATAAGGTGATACTTGAAGCGAGGACTCTAGAAACGGTAAGAGCAGACGATCTTTTGGTCGGATTCATAATATTTACATAGAATGTTAAGGGTTGATTTCAACAAACAAAATTTATATCACCATAAAATCACATTAAAGCAAAGAAACGGAATTCAAAAGTCAAATTAAAAATCAACAACCATGTTTATACACTCGAATAAAGTTAAGAAAATTTACAAGGGATACGTTTTCTCGATTTTATTACATAAAAATTTTACGTACAGAAGCCATTACTCTTATCGCGTATAAAAAGAAATTCTGTTACCGGCCTAAAGGTTCTATATGAGTACCGTAATAACCGGTGAATGAGGAAGTCGCATGGAGCATCAGATAGCGGTTAATGTACTGTATTGTATATTGTATTGTAAAGAGATATAAAAGTAATATGAGGGTTGTATGGCATTTTGTTGTAATGCAGAGAGTTGGGTAAATTATAATGTACGTTAATACGAAGTATATGAAAAAAAAATGTACACACGTAAGAAGTGAAACTTCTTTATGACCTTAAAAATGTCACGAGTATGGCGTAACGCAAAAATGTCACGCGTACGGCGTAACGCAAAAATGTCACGCGTACGGCGTAACGCAAAAATGTTACACTAAATTTTTGTCCATCTCCGATAAAGAAGTTTCACTTCAAAAAGAAAATAATTCATGAGATGCCTATCTCATAAATTATTTTTCCTGGTAAAACGTGTCTTGCGTAGTTATTTTCAAATGGTTCGTTTATTAAAAATAGTAATTGTAGATACTAAACAGGAATTCGTCAAATACGAGGAATCCCGTTATAATTCATTTCTCTTAATTACCCCACATAATTATGTATTATCCCATAGTTTCAGTCACAACTAAATAAAGCATTCAGTTCCTTCAACCCGCTCTCGCGCCCGCTCCCGCGTCCGCATCAAATCCCCCATTGTACAAGAAATCTCTCGGGGCGTCATGAGTTACGGCCGCATTTGTCCTTGCCATGTGACCTTAGATATCTGATTGCGCTCTTAAACTCCCCCCCACAATGAATATGCGAACTTTCTGACGTACGCGGTTTAACCATGTGTACATGCCATTATGATAAATGCAACTTCGCTAGTTTCGTGAATGCAACGAAGTCATTCATTGAATAAATGGCATTTGGAATTCCAAATAAACGGCAGTTGGAATTTCGAATGCCATTTATTCAAACGTGTTCCAAGTTTATGATCGAAGGGTCTCAGTTCTCATTTCCGCGGCATTGTGAATCTTGATACAAGGAAACGATGAATGACGTCGTGTTCTTGAAATGTTAGTAGATGCTATTGACTTCAGTATTTCGACGTTTTTTTAAAGTATAGAATATTTTTCCCTCGTTATCTTTTAAAGAATAGATCTGATTTAGTTTATGGTTTTCATTTAGAAAGGTTTTCAAGATATTTCCTTGGTATTTTAACAGTTTAATTCGTGTTACATGTATTATTCGGATCTATATCGGGGCTTATCTGATTATATGAAGGAATTTATTCTTACGAAATTTTCCATGAATATAAACAGAAAAAATAGAATTATCATATTATGGAATCTAGAGCCCAGTTAAAAAGCATAGTCTACTAAAGAGGAATTTTCAAAATTTCCTTTGAAAATGCGTTAATCGTCCCTTTATTTAATTCGTAAGATTTTCGATAAAATGATTTTCTTTTTGGGAGATTTAAAAGCCGAATTATACCCGGGGGCGATGTTAAACCCTCATCAAATAATTTACATGAAAGCTACTTAGGAGGGACTAAGACGAATCACGCATTATACAAAATCGCTGCCGTTAAGGTGATTGCAACGATCTGTTCCCAGCCAATATCCCGCTAGATGGCGCTGAATTCTACATTTCTAGTTTATTTGAGTTTTTGCGTAATTGGAATAGTCATCAAACCTAGGAATAGTCATGGCGGTTACTGAATATTATATTTTATTGAAATATGTTATATCATTGCCTTAAAATCCACCCAATTCGGTAAAATTATGCGTTTTAACATCTGTCATTGCATACACACACACAGACGTATACAAAAATGATAAAGATTTAACTCTAGATGGCGTGAATGTAAAGCGCGTCACACACGGTGAAGATACTACCTATAATATTTTATCTAATCTAGTAATATTTTATATTACAGTATCTTAAGGTATCCGGTATCAGCGTTCTGACCATCATTTTTCTTTTTTCGCTGTAGAACCGCCATCCTGTTACAAATGACCCACAAAGGAGAATGACCACGGGTGGTATCGGTAAAATTTTAGTTGTGCCACGTATTCGTTATATTGTTAATTCCTATTTGTATTTATAATGATCATATGTATCAATATTAAGTCTTAATTAAACCGGATAAATTGAAATAATAGTAAAAGTAAAAGTTTTTCTTTTGAAACATGTATGAACTTTCGCATTAGTAGGAAGTAGGATTGTTATAAAAATAAAAGTTATATTTGTTGGCGTAAACTATTTTATTGTAATTTTGGGAAATAAATAATGTCAAAATTGATTACCTACAATAAAACGCAGTTTTATTTTATTACCTACATTACACTATTGTTTTTTTTTATCAAAACATGTATTTGAAGTAGCAAATATGATATTATGCTGATCCAAGCATTTTCACTCAAAACTAATATCACTAATGATTTGTAAAAGTAAATTATTTCAAAATACATTTCATAACCAACAAGTAAGAATAATTATTCATACAACAACAAATCAAAAACACTATTTACTATGGAAAAAAAACCAGGAAGGTGAAAAACATATTTACGATTTCGATGCACTCGACTTTTAGTAAAATAATAGGTAAAAATATTATTATGGTTTTGATCACAGACATATCTGTGGTTTTGATTTTAGCTACTAGTATCAGAAAGCTGCGTGTTCAATGCACGTCGGGGTCCCACAACTGTGGAGGAAGGAAGGTAGAATACCTCCATCGAATAAGTGAAGTTTCTCGACATACTCGATTTGCCGGCCGGCCTCAATGAAGATTGTCCGAAAGTTGTATATGTGCTCTGCAACGAAAAAATTTCGCTAGCGCGATTCAGAGTGAGGTGTCGTACAATATACCTAATGAAGTTTTTCATCTTTTTATTTTACTGCAAATACAAAATAAAAATTAAACAATGGTAATGTAAATTCTAAACAAACTACTACCAAAATACAATTAGAACAAAAATCATTTGACTTGTTTATTTCACCCAGAGGCCAGAGGCGGCTCGTGACAAAATTGTATAGGTGTTCACTTATTTATTTATTTATTTATTTATTTTGAAAACTACACAGCTTACAGTTTGACTTACTCTACTTATATCTATGATACAATACGCCAATTACGAGTTTTACAATTATTATCAATTACAATATTTAAAACAGTAACTTATTAAAGAGTGGTGAGTAGTGTGTGTGGGTGAGTGCGTGCGTGCGTTTGGGTATGTTTGTGTGTATATATGTGTGTGTGTGCATGATTAAAATGTGTTAGGTACGTTAGATAATATTTTAATTACATTGGTTTTAAAACGATTGCGAGGGCTGTTAAACATGTCAAGAGTAGAAAATTTTTGATTGTATATCGAAGGCAGGCGATTAAAGAGTGAGTTCTTCATATATTGGTTTTTTGTACGTGGTATAAAGAATAAAGGAGTATTACGTGTTCGAGTTAGAGGGGTGTTAAAATATATATTTTCTGTTAATTGGGGGCAGTCTAGTTTGTTGTTTAGGAGATCATAAAGAAACATAATATCTGAAAGAGTACGTCTGTCTTCGAGAGTATTCATTTTAAAGAAAATGCAGGATTCTTTGTAGTCCTTAAAGTTATGTTTTGCTTTAAAACTAAGATGCTTCATAAATATCTTTTGTATTTTTTCAATTTTGTCTATATATTTTTTAAAAAATGGTCGCCATATTATACTTCCATATTCTAATATGCTTCTGACGTAACTATGATAAAGCATTTTTAAACACAGAGGGTTTTTAAAAGGTTGACTTGTTCTTAGGATGAAACCAAGGGATTTGTATGCTTTACTGGACATGTACTCAATATGGGCGTCGAAGAAACATTTATCGTCCAGAAGGATGCCGAGATCCTTTACTGAAGTTGTTCTATTAATTAACTGATTATTGATACTATATTCGAATAAAATAATGTTACGTTTACGAGAAAAGCTTATGGTTTGGCATTTTTGAATGTTTACACCGATGTTATTAATTTTAAAATATTCTCCGAGATTATCTAGATCAGATTGGAGTAGATTACAATCGGCGGTACAAGATACTTTACGGAAAATTTTGTTATCATCGGCATACAGTAAGCAATTTGAGTTCTTAATACAATGTGTTATATCGAAAAGGAAAATGTTAAAGAGTAAAGGTGATATATGGGATCCTTGTGGAACTCCGGAGGTGACGTTTATGAAGTTAGATTTATGACTTCCTATGACTACTGCCTGACGACGGTTTCTAATATAAGATATTACCCATCTATGAAGATTACCCTTAATACCTACAGCATTTAGTTTCCCGGCGAGAACATTATGGTCTACTCTATCGAAAGCCTTTTCGAGATCGGTATAAATGACGTCAATCTGAGCGCCGTCACTTATGTTAGTTAGTAAATAGTTAGTCAATTCTGAAAGGTTTGTGTTAACACTCCGAGACTTAAAAAATCCATGCTGAGATGAAGGAAGACATTGCTTACAATAGCTATACATAAAATCATTAACTATACTGTCCATAACTTTACCGAAAATATTTAAAATTGATATACCCCTGTAGTTAGTAATTTCATTTTTTGAACCTTTTTTAAAAATGGGGATTACACGTGCATCTTTCCATTGTTTGGGGTAGATACCTTCATCCAAAGATCGTTGAAAAATCAATTTTAAGGGAACAGCAAGCCCGTTTACGCATTTTTTAACAAATATAGCAGGAATCCCGTCTAAGCCTGCGCCCTTTTTACTATCTAGTTTTTTAACCGCATTTGTTATCAGTTTATCTGAAATTTTAATTGAATTAATTACGTTAGAATGGGACTCCTCTGCGTATGGTTTGGGATCGTAGGAAGAAGATTGTATGAATACGCTTTGGAAAAAGCTATTAAAAGCGTTACATATATCTGCCCCACAAGAATAAGTCACTCCATTATATACCATACGACATGGCAAGCTGTTGTTTTTGCGTTTGTTATTTACAAAACTCCAAAACTCTTTAGGATTATGAATTATTTCTTTTTCGCACCTATTAATATAATTTTTAAAACATTCTTCTTGTAAAACTTTAATCCTATTTCTTAGTAAAGCAAATGCTGCGTAATCATTCGGGTTTTTAAATTTTTTCCAATTTTTATGAAGTTTAGACTTTTCTTTAATGATATTAATTAATGATGGGGTGTACCATTGAGGGTACTTAAAACGTCCTGAAACCCGCGCAGAGGGTACGTATTTTTCTATGATTGAGTTAAGCTCTTTGTAAAAACCATTAACTGCATCATCAACGGTCCCGTTAGTAAGAATTCGGTGCCATTCAATCTTCCCGAGTGCCGAGTTAATTGACATATAATCAGCTTTAAAAAATTTTTTTATGATCCGTGGATTATTACGCAGGGGTTTTATTTTATAGTTTTTGATGTTTATAAGTAATGGGGGATGAAATTTATCGATATTCACTAAAGCTGGGTCGCATTGTTCGCAAATTAATGAAAGATTTGAAAAAACAAGGTCAAGAATATTTCCGCAACAATTATTAGTGAAGTTATATTGTGAGAGTCCGGATAAATACATAGAATTCATAAAATCGTCGGCGGTTCGCATTAAGAGTGTATTAGAACTATTTTTATTCAAATGTCCGTCAGGCGTCCACGCGAGAAAAGGTAAATTAAAATCTCCGATTAATAAAAATGAGTCATTCTGCCTACTCGAATGAAAGTTAACGAAGGATTCGTTGAAGTCGACCAATATACTGGCCGCATTGGAATTCGGTGGAATATATATTGCTCCCACGTGAATATCCGCGTTTTTTGAATATAGATTTAATAGCGTACTACTCAGAACATGACCGGGAATCGTAATCCAAATACATTCAACGTTACCAACGTGGGTCTCGTTTGTTAGAAATGCGGAATAACATCTTTTTATACAAATCATAACTCCGCCTCCCTTCATATTATTACGTCTACGATCATGCCTAAATACGTCGTAACGGCTATCACAAATTTCTGAGTCTAACACTCCCTCACACAACCAAGTTTCAGTTATAATTATGATATCATAATTGTTCGCTTCGATATTTTTGTAAAAGTTTGATAATTTAGTTCTGAGTCCCCGAGTGTTCTGATAGTAAATGTTTAGAAATTTCATTTTTTAAGAATGTATAAAAGTGAAATCACAAGTAGAAAAAAATAAAATTGTTATGAGGGTGAATTGAAATTAAAACGCTGAGGACTCGAAGCAAGTTAAGCGAAGCGGGTATGTGTGATTGGAGTGCAGCTGCTCGCAACCTTTTATTGAAAATTATCTGCAATATAATTAAATGTAATATTATAATATATATGTGTTTATAAATGATGTATGTGTATGTGTGATGTGTCGGTATGTTATACAAGAATATTATTAATTTTATACAAATTTGAGATTTTACATTGATATAGTAATAATATAAAATAACAAAATGAACACTACAAATACGCAAAATTAAGTACATCAATAGTTTTTTGATAAATATTTTTCTAATTCTTCTTCGGTGCTTATAGCTATTGGGGGCGATTTTTCGTTCATGCGCATATAAATGGTACAGTTTTTTATCCATATATATTTGATGTTATTATCTTTCGCACGAAGTCGACATTTGTTAAATAGAATTTTATTCGCAATTGTTAAGTGTTCATTTATAAATATCTTTGATGAATTACCTTCAAATCCGAGGTCGCTAGATGTTAAACCCTTATTTTTATTTGCTTTGCGAAAGTTGGCTATTATATTATTTTTAATATTCCTTGATTTTAGTTTGGCTATGATTCTTCTTGGCTTATTGGGGTTTGAGTGAAGCGGCTGGACCCTGGTGATAAATTCGATGTCGTCTTTTTGTATGTTGACATTTATTGAAGTTGCAATTTGTAGTAGAAGTTGTGGAAGATCTTCTTTCGATTTCTCCGGCACACCAACAACTTCAATATTTAGGAAACGACATTGCTGCTGTGAATATCTGTGTTCTTTTTCAATATTATTTGATTTTTTTTGCAGGTCTTTTATTAAGTCGTCACGCAATGCTAAATTTTTTTCTAGGTTAATAATACGATTTTCACATACTCCAATTTTTAATTTGAATGTATCTACTTCCTTCGTCAAATTGTCTATTATTATTAATTTAGAGTCTATATTATCTAGTTTTGTACTCAGCTCTTCGATTCTTTGAAAATCAATGCTTGTTTTTAGGTCACCTAGCTCCGAGCGTAACTGATTCACTTGTTGCGGTAGATGTGCCAAAGTTTGTAAAAGCGTTTCAATCCTTTCAAGGGCGGGCTGGTCGACCGACGATTCCGTGATTTTCTCTGTGTCGAGATCTTCAGATGGAGTAGGTCTTGGGGAGGCTATGTGTAATTTAGGTTTACATTCCGCGCATGTCCACGACGCTTGCCTGTCGGCTCCAAGTCTACGCCAACCGATTTCCGTTAATGAGACACAGTTATAATGGAAATGTGTACGGCAAATGGAGCAACGTGCACCTTCTGTGACTTTATTATCGCAGCGTTTGCATGTTATGTTATTCATCGTGAAAAAGGTTGACAATCTATGGTTGATGTTATAGGCATGAGATAACGACTCACCGGTGACACGCAGAAACGGCCGTTGTAGCAGAGAGCGAGTCAAAAAATATCGGACTTCTTCTTTACTCGAGGTGGAGCGGGAGGCTGTCGCCGTGATGCGTTCATATATTTAATGTATTATGGCGATAGAAAAATGATCAAAATGGTTATTACTATATGGGTCAGAATACTTTGTATATTGAGTTGTGATTTTATTTGCAACAATTAACACGTCCACTCTCAATAGTTACAGAATTACGAAAAATGAAAAATTCACTTGAAATAAAACAACGAAAATACAATAGCGTTCGGGATAGGGAATGCAATCCGGATTACCCGAAATCCGATAAATCCGGATGTTGCTCGAATTTAAATAGGCTTTTAAATCCGGATTTAAAGAATGGAATCCGGATTTTTCGAACATATTAGCACAGTATTACAATAATATTTATAGGTTCTAATGTTTCTTGCGTTAGACGATAGATGGCACTAATCGCGACACGTCGCGAAGCGGGCCTAGAAATAATACGTTTGAATTTAGATCTTATCACATTGCATT
>CAJQZN010016204.1:0-14058 GCA_907164685.1 Colias eurytheme | reverse complement strand
TACCCGTAGTCGATGTACAGTTGTGTAAGAAAGTGTATTCGCAATATAAAATATTAATCTTGTGACTGTCGTATTATTTACGTATTAATGTGTAAAAGTATGTATCACTATTTCCTGTATTTTTTAGTAACTTACGATACACAATCCACTTGCAATGACTTCTATCCTTAAATATGAAAAATATGTGCATAAATTATTAATACAATTTATAATATTTATTCGAAATATAACTTGGAAGACAAATTATGACAAGAATATGCTTATTAAATTTTCCGAATTATTTTATTCTTTTTAGCGTCACCCTAAGGCGTCACCTCTTCCAATGAAATCGAAGCCCTCCACACTGCTGAACACCTAATACATTAAAATATCAATATAATAAATGTATTATCTACCCGACTGTACTCGGGTAACTTAACGGTACAACCGAAACAAACAAAGTTAGAAGCTTATAACGCAGTCAGAGTGAAGTTGTAAAGAAACTGCGACGATACAAGCATCATAATGGATTATTTAACGAAAACGATGTTGTTGTATACTAGTTTGAGCCCGGGGCTTTGTCCGTAATGTTCGAATAAAAAGTATTAATCCATACTAATATTATAAATGCGAAAGTAACTCTGTCTGTCTGTCTGTTACTCAATCACGCCTTCACTACTGAACCAATTTGCATGAAATTTGGTATAGAGATATTTTGATACCCGAGAAAGGACATAGGATAGGTTTTATCCCGGAAATCCTACGGGAACGGGTTTTTCTTTGAAAAAGCGGGCGAAGCCGCGGGCGGAATACTAGTATTTTATAAATGTTTTATAAACAAAAAAACAAACTTTGTAGGTAACAGTATCATTTCCTGTACACTTATTCACCGTCCTAACTAGCATTCCGGACTTACAATGTTAAATTATGTTTTAAATTTTGAAAAGCTAATGTGGCCAGCCGGTTATTCTATCGCATATAAGATATTATTACCTACTTAATTTAATTTTCAAAATCAATTCTTACAAATTCGAAATACAAGCAGATAATGTGACGACGCGGTTGGCGCAGTGGTAAAGTAACTGCCTACTGAGCCGACGGTCCCGGGTTCGATCCCCGGTCAGGGCAAATATTATTTGTGTGATGAACTCAAATATTTGATCTTGGGTCTGGGTGTTATTATCTATATATGTATTTATTAAATATTATATTTATCGTCGCCTAGTACCCACAACACAAGCCTTAATTGAGCTTACTGTGGGACTAGGTCGATTTGTGTAATAATGTCCTATAATATTTATTTATTATTTATTTATTTATGTATGAATGTTTATGTATGTATGAATTAGCAAAACAACTCTACTCTCATGCGATAACACGACGCGATACACGAATCAAATACAAGCCGACGAGCGTATAACTTTTCGAAATTAACCACATTTTCCTTACTTATTGATTTAAAACCTTACAGCAAGCAAGAGAAATATGGCCGGAATGTAAACTCAAATGACTGAGCTGTGGCCTGTGAGGGACACGACGATATAGCAAACATTTGCTTAGGACGAAGGGAGAACATTGCGTGATTAGCTCGTTGTGGAATTTTTTTTAACCCTTGTAGTTTTTGCCGGAGTTTCGAAAGGGATTGCGTTTATCTATGTATCTGTTACAAGTGGCTTGACGCTGGTGATAATACTGATTATTTATATTATACTAGCTTTCCACCCGCAGCTTCGCCCGCGCAGTCAAAGAAAAACCCGCATACTTCCGGTTTCCGTTGGATTGCCGGGATAAAACCTATCCTATTTCCCGGAGTAAAAAGTAGCCTATGTCCTTTCTCGGGTATCAAAATATCTCTATACCAAATTTCATGCAAATTGGTTCAGTAGTTAAGGCGTGATTGAGTAACAGACAGACAGACAGAGCTACTTTCGCATTTGTAATATTAGTATGGATTAATAGCCTAAACTGTATGTCTCATGGTTTTGAATAAGTCATACGAACATTTAAGAGGGATAATTTACTATTTATTTATTACATTATTAATACCTTTACCTTTTGTTACAAAAATAAAATACGAAACATGACAATTTTATAGGCAAAACATGGAAATTCCGAGTATATTACATAGTAAATTCAACCATTCGACGGTATGTCGATTGTGAATGCCAGACGAGTTAAAATTATTTTGATTAAGACGATACACAAAAAAAAATCCACTGCTTGGCGGGCGGAGTCTAATAGCTCGCTATCGCGAACGCGGGTGTGCGCGAAGTCATTCTTGCAAACTCGCCGCGCTGCCGCTGGCCGACTCGGGACAAACATGTATGGAGTCGTCATACAGTTATAATATTGTTATACATATATTTAATTGTTGATTTATTGGTTTTATTTTCTTGCTTATAAACAAATAATCTTCTTTTTAACAACTACTTAGACATTATTAATAATTATTATTATTTCGTAATGTTTACTTTATTACGAAATAATACAGGTTATGACTTATGAATAATCTTTAAAATAACAAAAACTATTGTTACTCTGAAAAAATGAAATGGTACTCAATAACGCGGACTACTGAATGGATTTAGATAGAATTTGATGCTGACGTAGATATTACATCATGCCCAGAAATGAAAGGTAATATTTCTGAAAGAAGTTATAAACCCTAATTCTTCTCAGTCAAAGTCAAGAGTGGAAGATATCACTAATACAGTAAAACTGATGCGAAACTTTGGATGTTAATTTGTATATTTTTTTGTTAGTTGTTACTTAATCACGTCAAGACTACATTACCAATTTTGATAAAATATAGCTAATTGCCTGGATTTACACATAGGATACTTTTTATCCGAACTGAACACTTCTGTGGGATAAGACAGGATTCACGATATAATCTAATTCCACGCGGGCAAAGCCGCGGTCGGAATGATATTTTTTTAAATAAAAAAATTGTTTAAAAAAAAACACAAAATATATTGACGCATGTATTTATTTTTTGCACTCTATTATAATTGTAATTATTCATTACAAATAATCAAAATAAAATAGCCAGAACAAAGTTGGGCCCTGGTAGGGTAGGTAGGCAGGTACAGCAATGTGAGACGAACACTGGCTTATTTATACCAATAATAATGTATTATAAACATTAAATTAAGTTTACTTTCTAACAACAAAAATACATAATATTAGCTAATGTGAAAGCGAATCAACCAATCATCCCACAACAATGAAATGTGCACACAAATATTCATCCAAATCGGTTCATACTTCATGTGATTAGGAGGAGTGACTGCAGCGCCATCTTCCGGGCCCAATTGTGTTTCCAGATCACCCAGGAACTCAATTTAAAATACTTACACAAAAATTTTCGAAATGAAAACTCACATTACTATGTAAATATGAATATAAACCTGTTTTATTAATAAGCAATTTCCCGCACAGGTGTAGTAAGTATAAATGAAATAAATATCAACATCAAATTCTTTATACAACATACTTATCTACCACCTAAGAAATGTAATTCTTGAAATTTTTTCGCATTTTTTTTAAATATAATACTACTCCAATGAGCTCCTGTTCCATATTACGTCCAACGGTCCACCATACTTCCACTAAGTTCACCATGATTTTTTATTTCTTTGCACTTTGTTGCATTTTGCTAAAAATGGAATCATGCGATAAAACCAGTAGAGCGTTGATAACATACATTTTTGACTGAATAAAGGTACTTACGAAGGAGTGGGTTCACATTGTGAACAATCAGTGGGTTTATTTTCCTTCTGGATTCCGGATTTCTGAAAAGATTATTTATGCTATAATAAATGAAAAAATCTTACACATTCGTTATGTACTTAAAACAGGGGTACATATCAAACATTGTCTATAATACAATTATCATCAAATTTAAAATAAAACCAACTTACTTCATTAATTTGTTCCAATTGTAAGCATTCTTTTTCCTCCAACCTTTATGTTTCTTCTTCTTATTTTCTTTATTGTCCCCATTTGTCTTATCGTGTTGTCACCCTTTTTTACGATTGCGCGAGCGACACAAGTTCCCCGTGTGACGGCCGTAGCGGGAATGACTCGTGCAGCGATCGGGGTAGGAAGGTACAGGGCGGCTCTCGCTATATTGGCTGGTCGCGCGCTAATTTCAAGTATTTCTTGTTTATTTCAAAACCATCGCATATTTCAAAATTCTAACACGGTAGACGTATAGGTTGTATATTTTATAGTTAATATCCAAAAAGTCGTAACTTTACGTTTGTTATTTTGAAGATGCCAGAGATTAAAAAAAAATAACAATGAGAACTTTGTATTTTTTTTCTATCGAGAAAATATCATGGAATCATGTTTCTAAAACGGTAGACGTATTGTGTTACTATTGAACTTTCTTGTCAAGAATTTTCATCACGACAACTTTAATAATATAAAAATTACGAAGGTTTGAAAAGGGCCGTAAATGTTAGAAAAATTAATTCATCCCCTTAATTGAACAACGCTCCAAGCGGTTTTCGTTTATTCAAACACAAATCCCATGTTTGATTCCATCCCATATATCTATTTATATCGAGCTTTAATTACGCCATATTGAATTTTCTGTCAAAGTCGTAAAAATAAATTGTTTTCTTTAGAACACTAACGTTTATGACAACAACAAAATGTAATTCTGTAAAGGTATAACGTTGTTTTAGCGCTGTTATTAAGTAAACTAGCGGTCCGCCCCGGCTTCGCCCGTGGTACATATTTACGTTTTCTCTACATAAGAACCATCCTGGTACTTCAAGGAATATAATAAAATGAATTATCGAAATCGGTCCACCCGTTCTCGAGTTATGCGCTTACCAACACATTTTGCGATTCATTTTTATATTGATTACATCACCTGAGATCGTATTAATTTTGATGATACATAATATATTAAGAATTATCTTACGTTTCATATATTTTGGCCTGAATCTAGAAGATTGAATTATTAATTATAACAACTCAATCAGACTTGTAAAAAATATCTCAAACAAATGAAACCAAATCTTTTAAGAGTAAAGATTTTTATTATACAAAAGATAGAATAAATATGACTGCTTTTAAATATTACTCCTGTAGTATTTTCTCCCAACGGACTCTGAGAGTAATGTTGTAAAGAGTGCAGAGTACCTCCTACGCAATTGGGTAGTCACAATAGGGAAATCCAGTCAGAAAGACTTACTATGTTTAATAGTGAAGGGCTTTTAGTAAATCAAAGTATATAATATGTAACTAGCTTTCCCGTTCCCGAGGGATTTCTGGGATAAAACCTATTCGTTGTTCTTACTGGGGTTTCAAACTATATTTAAATACCAATATTTTTTAAATCGGTTCCTTCCATTTGTAAACCATTCAGTGGTTTAGGTGTGAAGAAGAAACAGACATAAAGAGTTACTTTTATTATTAGGGATTTTATATAAAATGTATTGCAATTATAAGAGACATTTCCATACTTCAAAAAAAATAAGATAGGGATAGTTGCCGCACTTTTTAAAAAGCTCCTTTATAAAAAATGTGGAAGCTATTTTTGCTGTAATCTGTTTGGTTTATTACTATAAGAAAGAAAAGATTTATTCGACGTGACAGTGTTCTAACAAGAGTAAACACAGATCACAAGCCACTTAAAATTCAAATCCCCTTTAATATTTCAATGTTTCAGCCGATTTAAACGTGTTTATTATCAAGAGCATCCATCACTGTCAACTTTGACATACTAATGCAGTACCACTCGCATAGATTGCCGGCCATTTGTTACTCGATTCATTACTTTACCTATTTATGTTTGAGAACAGGGGAATTTCAAAGATTTTGGAGAGGATTCTTACTTGACCAGAATGTTAGTTTAAACATCGTTTTAGAGTTTAATAAATTGTGTTTCTATTCTTTATAAATTTATATTTATAAAGTATTTGAATGCCATAAAACCAAAAATATCAAATTGTGTTTAATGTGATATAGAGTTAAGGCAATCTACCTCACATTATAGGTAAGGCTAGAGCAACTACAGGTCACTTTGAAACCTAAGTAATTTATATGTAGTATACATTAGTAAAACACCAACTCATTTTTTGTTCACTGCAGTGAAGGCGTAGTTCTTGTATGATTAAAATAATAAAAAACCTCCTCTGCTCTATCTATATATAATAGAATTAAATATTCACACAGAACATAATATTATAGCAGACGCTCAACACTCGGTATAAATTATACAAAAGTTATTTTTATGCACTGAAACTTTAATTACATTTATTATATGGTATGTAAATGAAGTTCATTGCATCCAACTTTGTTTATTTAGTTTGAATTTTCTGTGCTTTTGAACCGACCGACGACATTTTGTGACTTCAATCAACATCTAAAATATAAAATTAATTGTAATTTAAACTGCTAATAAAACACGCTTTGATATTGTTTCCCCTTTCAAGTCTACGTGATTTCAAGACCCTAATATAATTGATTAAATCATTACGTCGTATTTTGATAGAAATATACACGCTTTTCAGAACAATTCAATTAGTCTTTATTTTGCCATTTCCAATATTATTCCAAGAATATATTATAACTGTATAATGTATTATGCGTGTTCTCGTAGGTAATTGATAATGTACTCTCTACGTAGACTGATTATATAATACTAGCTTCCGCCCACGACTTTGTACGTGCATCCCCGTTTTTCCCCGTTCCCGCAAGAATTTCGGGAAATCCTTTCTTAGCGGATGCCTACGTCCTAACATCTACCTGCATGCCAAATTTCATCCCGATATATCCAGTGGTTTGGGCTGTGCGTTGATAGATCACTATATCAGTCACCTTTGAGTTTTTTAAATATATAGATGTTTGTTTTTTTTATTATATAGTATATTGTAGCTTTAACAACCGTATACTTTATACGCGTACAACATTTCACGTATATATTCTGCAGTGTAATATAACTAACAAAGAATGCTTAAAAAAAGGAAAAAGAAAGAAATACTCCTGCTCTAAGAAATATACCAAGACCACCTAAATATACTATATTGTATAAAAAACAATTTTGTACATAACTTTTTCATAGTACCCTATACTATTATAATATTTATTACTTGCCTGCGCTACTGACCGCTCTGCATCTGATACGAATCACTTACATGCATACTAAATGAAGGCTGCTGCAGATGGATTTTTGCAATGCGCTACTTTGCGGCATGGACTGTGGACGCAGGCTTTTAAATCCTTACATAAAGTAATAAATTTATATTGTTTATTTATGTAAGGTAAAAATGTAGAAACAGTTGAAGGATATTGACATAAAAGTACTAAAAACAACTTTGAATATTATAATGATTAAGGTGCTAACAGAAAATAATTCTGTACTTATCTTTTTATGTGATGATATGTGTACGTATACAATATTACAGATGATATGTCTGTAGTAATATTGTAACTCCCAAAAGAAAATATTTAAGTGGGATTTTAAAATTAAATCTCGTTTGTCTATATAGTTATTTACTATGTGTAGTAAAAATATGTGAAAGAAATGTTGCATAGAGCCAATATTGAAATATAAAGCTCCTAATGTTTATTTGTATCTACTTTTACACCGATCTAAAAGTGGTGGGTAATGTCTATTTTTTTTAGTAAATAAACTTCATTACAATTATTTCACAAGGATATGCCCCAATATACGTAAAAATTAAAAATAAATCCTTTTATAAAAGTAGGTTAATTGATACCTACATAATAAAAATAAAGTGTTATACGTTTTCTAAATTACGTATTCTCTTAGTAGCGTCTTATTACTTACTTTCTATTAATTATTTAAGGATCGGATTAAGAAAAAAGGTTGTATCCGGACTCACAAAGGATGTATTAAATAATGAAGAATGTTTCAATGGAATAATTTTCAATTTGGCAGATTAATACGTATTTATCTTTACTGTTAAGTATATTATTGAAATTATTGAAAATATAGAAGCAGTTTGCGTTTTCAGGTACACATATTATCAATTTAATAAATCGCCTACTCTCTAAAGATTAAAAAAAAACAGCTTTTTGTGCTCTACCTTAGATTTCGCACAGAGTACATTGTAATTTGTAGCATATAATATGATCAATTGTTATAATTTTATTTAAAATTCCATGACATAGATTTTGTAATACTGAGTAAAATTTGAGTGTTTGTGCTTGAAAACTATTAAGATAAACATGCTCTTGGCTCATATTTCGGGCGTGTACGTAACATTTACGAGTATGTCACATCACGCGTTCTTATCTAAATTAAGATCTGGCTAAACTTGAACAGGCTTGAAGAAGAGGAAGTATACCTATAGAAGTATTTAGATAAAATATGTTCTTAGTTTTAAAGACTGAATGAATTTAAAAAATAGATCGAGTATTGTGTAGGCATATACGTAATTTAACTATAATTTTCTTCAATAGCTAAGAGTACCTAATTTAAGTAAGTATTCTAATTCAAAATCTATTAGAATGTATCTAAAAATAATTCACCTCAACAAAATGGAACTGGTATTTTAATAAAAAACTAAGAATTTCTTATTTTTCCTTAAATAAACATTATTACATTAAAGCAACGACGACGACAGTATTAATGTTTTTCTAAAGCTAATATTTTGAAAATACAAGAATAAACTATGGCGTAATTAATTAATTTCCCTCCTACACACGAAGAAAATAGACATCAAGTAATAACATCACAAAATATTATCCAACATTTTTGTTATAACAGAGAATAAATATAGGAATTTCAGCGAGAAATTCTGGGAAATCTTGTTCTATTACATCTAGTATATTTTAATTAATTTAAGCTGGAACACTGCGTTTTAAATGGAAAGCTTTTATTATCAAAGATTGGCGGCTCATATTTGTTAGTTTCCATCCACCCAGTGGGTAGACTCTGCTGCTGAAAACGACTTCGCCTTCTCCACAAAACAGTTCCAAACTACTGGCATCTAAGAAGATCCTCCATGTGCTGAATGCGTTAGGTAACCATTCTACTTGCCTTATATCTCCTTTTCCTCTATCTACAGAAATTTTTCCAACTACAGGATCCCATCTGATCCACACCATGCCACCTCCATCAACACCTTGCAAAAATAGCTCGACTTTCTGATTCATGTTTGCTTCAACAATAATTTCTGTGGCTTGCGGCAACTTAACAACTTTATGGGGCAATAGACGACCGTCCATAACCGTGTGATGTCGTAACTTGATCATATCATCCAAAGGTTTCATTATAATTTTATCTCCTACTAGCCTCAGCTCTCTAACCAATGTCATAGCTCCTGACCATCCGTCCACGTCTTCTAGATGAGGAACTTCCCACATGCTAAACCACGCCACTAAATACCGCTTTCCATTATGTTCTGTTGTTTGCGCTGCGTAAAAGTCATGACCAAAGTCGATTTCTTGAAAATCAATTTCGGGATGGAATTCGTACGTTTCATAGTCAAAGCTGCCAATGATATAACCGTTCTGGAAGGTATTCTTGTATCGATCGCCTTCCGGCTTCATTCCCTGAGGGGACATCAATAAAACAAACTTACCGTCTAGTTCAAAGAAATCAGGGCATTCCCACATGTATCCCATATCTCCTTGCGATTCACCTATCACAGATAAGAACTCCCAATCCTTCAGATCTTTAGATTTGTACAGCAGAACTCTCCCGCGTTGGTCCAATGTTTTGCTACCAAGTATAACATACCAATCATTTCCATATTTCCATGCTTTTGGATCTCGGAAGTCGGGAGATCCATTTGGTGCAGCGGGCAGAACAGGATTACCAGCATATTTGTGGAAGTAAACTCCATCATCGCTGAATGCTAGATATTGACTCTCATTGTAGTACGGCTCCACATCTGTCACCACGTGAGCTGTGTACATCAACGTCATGGTATCGCCAACACTAACTGCGCTGCCAGAGAAACACTGCTCTTCCCCGGGCAGAAGAGCTGTCGGCAGTTGGTTCCAATGTATGAGATCATAGCTAGAAGCATGGCCCCAATGCATAGGGCCCCAAACACTATCATACGGATAGTATTGATAGAAAAGATGGAATTCTCCTTTGTGGTACGAAAAGCCATTTGGATCGTTCATCCAGCCGACAGGTGGCATGACATGGTAGTGGAGCCTGTACCGTGGATTTATATCAGGAATTGTAAAGGATATGTATTCTTCTAATTCAACTTTTGCGCTGTCCACATCTGTGATGCATTTAGGAGAAGCGGCCGCAAGGGAGAAAACAAAGACTAGAAAACTTTTGTGACGCGCCATTTTGCTTCTGAGACTTGTTGTAGAATTTCCGCGTATTTATATAAGAGCTGTTTGAAATATTCTCAAGTGCTTTGTTTGTCTTGACGGTCATGATAAACTCTAACACTTCTCATTACTAGTAAAGGGCTACTGACATTATCTGTTAAGATTAGAATTCACTCTAATTAATTATCATAATAGATTGAATGATTGACTTATCTAAGCGGAAACATCATCACGGCCTAGTATTAAAATATAATTATAATATTCACTGTGTTTACAATTATATAGTAGGGACAATGTTTTAATTAACATTTAAGATTTAATAATTTAATGAGTAAACACAAACTTTTAAATGAAATACGAAACTTAAACTGTTATAACGAAGTTCTTTAGTATTCCTTTATTTTTCCAAACCAAGAAAGGCGTTTTACCACCCCTTGAGACTGAACATAAGTTTCGTCAACAAATATATGCATATACATAATAACCGACATACATATATATATACCTAATATGGGTATTTTTTATTACATGTATATTGTGCACAAAAAATAGAATATTATATTATTATTAAAATATAATCTTAGTTATAAACTTCGTCACCAATAAGGGTTAAATGTACTTATAAGTGATTCTAAATGTGATAAAGTGAAAGCCATCGTAAGTGAAGAGTGAGTTAACTATAAGTGGATGTAAAGTCTATTAAATCTAAGTCTGTGATATGATAAGTATGGTGCCATAATTTATTTAGAAAGCAAAATAATAATTTTGCATTAATGTGTACCTATTTGCATATTAAATAAGACGTAACCAATGTTGTTAGCTTACCATTAAACAAAGTAACAAATAACTAGGTGAAAAGTTCATTGTTTTATTAAATTTTAAAGATATTTACTCATTTCCTACTTTCACTAACCGTCAATTACCTAAACAAAGCTAACTTCTTATAAGAAAGAACTTTGAAAAAATTAAATCAACCAAAGGTCACACGTTCATTACCATTCTTCTGTAAAGTATGCGTCTCTACAAACTCCTAACCCATTAAAACTTCTCAATGCTTATTGACTTTACCGATCTGATTAAAACTCAGCAGATAATTTAGAAAGAAAAAGCATAAAACTTAGAATCTTTCAAGGAATTTTTAATTTCCTGAAGTATTAGTATTTGAAAACTAAATTGATGAATTTTCAATGTAGATTTTTTTTTAATCAGAGCAGGTGAAAATGTAATTTCAAATTTACGATACAAAATTGTCAATAAAAATTGAAAAATTGTATAAAAATATCGTTTATCCATAATAATGATTCCAACTTTTTACCAAGTTCCTAAAACTATCTACTTATATCAGAAAAATAGCAGAGTTATTTCATCAAGCAAAAACAGCACATCTCTACCGCCACATCGCTAAGCCATAGGTAATCCATAATAGAAAAGAAAGCGCCATTTACAAACAAAAGGGCTATTAAAATAATTAATTTTCATTATAACATTCCGTATCCTTTCATCACGTTTAGACCGTTACGTGTACTTCCAACAGACCATTTAATACACAGCCCTCAAACAATGGGATATTATTTGCTAATCCAGTAGGCTCGCCATTCCCCACGTGCGTCTGAACACGACAGATTGATAGACACTGAAATTTCAAAGCTAGAAACAGAATAATAACTTTTTAAAGATATTTATTCACTCAAAGACGACGGATGCCTTTGTGAAATTATAATATCCGATTCGTAAATACGTTTCAATTGAAAGCTGAAGGTTTGATAAGGATCGGATTTAAAAGATATTCTATTTGATAAAAATTTCTATATTTAGATAAGTTATTGTTTGATGAATTTATGGGTTTTATTTTTATTCTTATGTTGGAGACTTTTAAAATCTTTTTCTCATTGGAACTGTCTAACAAATGAAAGAAAGTCGATGAAATAAACATCACATTTTGAATTCAAACATTTTGAAAGCTAATGCAACATTTGATATAAGTAGGTGCTTATTTACTTAGATATTATCTCAAAAACATTGAGCTTAACCCATTTACAGTAAAGCTTTCTGTTCCTAAAAAATATAAAAATCATACTGCAAAAGAATTCAGAACAAGATTTCGCATAAAATTTTTGACGTGAGTTTTAAAAATGCAGCTGTCACAGCTCTTGATAAGTGTGAAAAGGAATTTTAGGATTTAAATACAGTAACTTTGTGGATATGTTCTAAATTTTAGTTACTGGATCATTTTACACTAGGAAATTGATACAAACCTTGTAAAGTTAATTATAGTAAAGTGGCAACGAGCTTTAGGTATACACCCAAGCCGGATTTGATCCCTTATAAGTTATGAAAGCTAAGCTAAACTCTACGAACAAAATGCAATAAATTATATTCGCTTAGATCTAGGTACCTATGTAAATAATATAATTTCAAAGAAACACTTATACAGGGTGTCCCACTGTTGGTATACTAAGCCCAAAGGAGGTTATAGATTTGCATACGCTAAGTACGTAAAAAATACTTAAAAAATTCCAGACGCATTTTTTTTTCAAGTAGATGAATTCTTAAAACTCTATGTGTACACCCATAACAAGCAACCCGCCCAACTTTGTCACCAGCACATGAGCTATCGTTTAATATTATGTTTTCATAGACAAAATGCTCACATTAGAGAAGCGGTATATACCGGCTGCGCGAAGCTAGAGAAGAAAACATGGATTTTCAGGAAAAATTTAGCAAAAAATTTTTGACGTAATTTTGTTGTTTAAGTATTTTTTACGTGATCAGTGTATGCAAAACTACAAGTCTCTTCGCGCTTAGTATACCAATAGTGGGACACCCTGTATAAGTGTCTCTTTCTATCTCAAGGTTTTGAGAAAAGTAAATACATAGATTCGATACATTTTAAAGGAAGTACCTACTCTACAACGGTCTACCGACTAGCTTAAATTATTATAGATGATACCTAAAGTAAACATAGTGTGTAGGTATTGTTCGTGTAAATATGCGATTGTTTATTGTATGCATATTTTCAGGTTAGCAGCGTTATAATAAATAAATAACTTCTAAATGCTAGAATATCATAATGATTGGGAGAAGTTCGCTACCAATCGATCAGAATGGCGCAAACTTGTTTCTGAGGGTTGCAGATCCTGTGACGAGTCTTGGTTCAGAGTACTCGCAGACAGAAGGAGGAAACGCCATCAAGACGACTCTGGATCGGCTTCTGCAAACTTCCCTTGTCCGACCTGCGGAAAAGTATGCCGATCCCGCATTGGATTATTTGGACACCAGAAACATTGTGCAGGCAATAGGTACACCATAAATCGTCTGTGATAGACGTAAAGGCCAATGATGATGAATGAAATGCTAGAAATAAGACCACATCTCAGCTTAACATCAGGCGAGATTGTGGTCAAGCGCTTCCCTATTACCAATAAAAAATAATACTTAATAATAACTCGTGCCGAACTAAACCAATCTAATCTTTACATCAAAATAACAGTCGGTTCTAGAGATTTAATAAATGAACCTTAAATGCCAACCGCAGAGCTCCCGTATTGTACATAGGTATTGTGATTTGTGAGAAACAGTTAGCATTTGAAATATAAACCAAATGCAAACGTATTCCTGTATTTCGTAGTACTCAGGATTGAGGTTGTTTCATAGAAACTGGTTGGAGGTTTTGTTTAAAGTGCATAGTAATGATAGATTGCGAGAAAGCCACTTCAATATATACCTACCTATAGCGAGTTTGTTGTGTTCAGTGTTGGTGTTTGTTATTTATTTCATTTTATATTATAATGTAACCCT
>CAJQZN010016203.1:0-16585 GCA_907164685.1 Colias eurytheme | reverse complement strand
ACTAGTAGATACGAACATCGTTGTTTATATTTGAGTAAGATTTTAACCTTTTTCCTTCTCTATAAAAGTCTTTATAAAAATCTTTGAAGTAGAGATTATTGTTCAATATTTTTCTTTTCCCTTCGTTTGATTTTAGATACCATGATCACTAAATTTATCTTTAATTTAGTTATATTAAGAAAACTCAAATCAAATTTCATTAACAGCAAAGCGAATACTACAGAAAAGGAGATTCACGTCATCGTAACGAGTTGAATTTCAATTAAGGTCTTAACAGAATAACGTTGGGATTTCAGAAACTACTTATTACACGTGGAAGCCTTGACATTCAATTGAATATTATGAGAATTGAGAAACATAGTCACATTTATGCGTGGATGTATTTATTAACTGTCTTTATAAGAGTACATGTGTATGTTAGTAGTAGAGGAATACGTAGTTCTTGGTTCTTGTGTTGAAGTAAATAAAGAAATTTAAATGTATGGATTTGTGAAATTTGTAATGTAATAAATTGTATTGAAACGTGAACATATGGGACTCGTAATAGTGTCCTTTAGGTACTTATTTAGAATTGATTTGCTTTTCTTTATATACGCGACTTTTGTTTTTTTTTTTCGTCGTAGCATTTTGATGGGATGTTAAGATAAAATAAAACTACAGAATCCATTTTTAATATAAATTTACTATATTCTATACAATGAAATAAATGTCGAAAAAGAATATTTCGTAAGAATTTCATATTATAATAATCACTCTCTTTAATATATTTCAATTACGGCACACAAATTAAAGTAAAAGTAGATAATTTGAGTGCCAATTTTCCTATTAAGTCATATTCATTCAGAGCTGTTTTAACTCTTTTCAGGCATATTTTTACCTTATTGTGATTTTAATTCAAATGCTGACCTTTAACGTTTTATAAAACTAGAAAAATTTGCTTGAGTAACTTGCCTGCTTATTAAGGTCGAGTTTTTATCTTATTGCCAAGATTTTCTTTTGACGAAGTAAACTTTAAACTGTTGCTGAAAGTTACTTGAGCACGACATGATTTTTTATTCGTATTAGCCTGTTATAAAAATCAATTGAGGTGTTCTCATCTTGTTATAACAAGATAATTATGGAATGATTTGAATAATTGCACACTAAAACATTATTGTTAAGAAAACTGTTTTTTAGGCGCATGGATATATAATTAGTCGTGGACTATTTTAGAATTTACATTAGTTCAAATTTTATTAAAACCAAATCTTCAAAATAATCTAAGTAATACAAACTAATTTTTTAAAACCATCTCGAAGGTTCCATTTTTTCAGTCCAATAGACCATATTTTCGAACGCCACAAAAAATGTTCATGTGAAAATCTGTTTTTCTCGATGCAACCTCACTGCAAAACTATTTGTTCGCGAGTCTAACTAAATGCTACGCTATATTTATTTTGTTATTAATATTTATGTGAATCTATTGTTCTCAATTCCAACTTCTATTATTCTTTAGAACAATTTCTTGTTCTAAAGAATTCCTTTAAATACGTATGCTTATCTTAATAATGAACACATGAACACTTTTAGATATGGAAAATATTTCCTACAAGTTCTTCATAAGAAGCGATTTTCGTAAATTTATTTTATCCATATCAACAGGATTATTCAATATTTATATTATACCTCCAACAATACGTTGATGGCATATTACCTATAAGGCGTACTTAGGAGTAAGTCAAAGTTATCATCAAAACACACTGCAAATAATTAATTGAAAAAAATAACTTAATAATTAAGTAAATTTCTCGAAGAGTTTGCGCCAAATTTTTATGTTTTCAAGAAAATGGTTGCGAACTATTGATGATAAACAAACAATATAGCAATTTTGCAATGACATATTACCTATACATCTATATCTACTAATATTATAAAGCTGTGAGATTTTGTTTGTTTGTTTGAACGCGCTAATCTCAAGAACTACTCGTCCGATTTGAAAATTCTTACAGTATTGGATAGCCCATTTATCGAGGAAGGCTGTATATCATCACGCTATATATCATCACGCAACAGGAGCACTGCGGGTAAAACCGCGAGACACAGCTAGTAAAAAATATTAGTTGGAATATAGTGACTAGTTTAGCTAAGGCTTTATGAAGTTTAGTCACTTTTGGATCTCATGTGCTCGTCGGATACGTTTGTAGGCAAATGGACGAATATTCCCTCTCGTGTATATGATTTTTAGGGTTCCATGGTAGAAAGGAAAATACAAACGCTTCTACGACTTTGACTGTATTTATCCACGTTTTTAATAATCTATACTATAATATTATAAGGCAGACGAGTTTGTTTGTTTGTTTGAACACGCTAATCTCAGGAACTACTGGTCCGATTTGGGTGTTAGATAGCCCATTCATCGAGGAAGGCTATATATCATCACGCTAAGACCAACATTAGCAGAGGTCCGCGGGTGAAACCGCGGAGCGCAGCTAGTAATTATCTAAAACATCTAAAATAGATATAATTTAAAGTATATTTCATAATCATATAATTATTGTTCCATATAAAACACACATAATACCTGTGAAGTCAAATCATTATGATCAGTAAAAACATTTAATTTAAGAAAAAGCTTTTAAAGCTTTAACTACATTTCCATTCAACCTTTGATCTTCATTCAAATGTATCATTAATAGTGTTAAATCACGTCATGTTTAATTATTGGTTGCCATGATGACATCCAAACATACCGGAAATACATTGACATACGTTGTAGTTATATAGTAAAAGCCGTTGTATTGCAAAATGACCAGGTAACATGCAATTTGAATATCTGTTTTGAATTAACGTAACCTTTCACAACTGTATATTTTCATACATCACTAGTCAATTTTTGTCGATGTGCGATCAACGCTGCATGCATATACATTCGCGTCCATTCATAATGTTTTATTCATAATATGTTCGAAATCAATTCGACAAATTCCTTAAATGTTAATCGGCAGCATCATAAGCCTTTATTTGTATCTGCTGCAAACAAACTTCCACGAAGTTCAGGTAATATAACACCATGCTAGTCTAGTACCGGAGACGTGACTGGTGTAATTTTTCTTTCATCAACATTCTCGTCCATAAATTATATTTTTACTAGCGGTCTACCCGGCTTGACCACCTTAGTCCCTACATAATATATAAGTTATAGTACTAAAGGAGCACATACATAACCAACAGTGAAAGAACTTTTGAAAACATCCCTATACTTCCAAAACGCAAACTCTTCAACTTCTTAAGATTTTATTTATGTGCAAAAATATGGTTATACAAACCTTAACTCACATTTCCTATAATAAATAGCAGTACCAATATAATATCTACTACGTAAACTGCGACAGTAGATTGAGCAAACGTCAATACTAACACCTCTAACAGTAAACGAGGCGACTCAGTCCAATCAATAGGCGCTAATTAATCAACCCACTGGCTCTTGGAGCTGAATTTGATGAATAAGCTTTCGAATCGGTTACTCAACTTGAGAACTATTTAATAGAAACATTCCGTAGTCTGATAGACTTGTGATGGTGATCTCGGTAAACGCTTGGACGATTGTCTTTTACTACTGTAGCATGAATTTGATTTCCAAGTCTTGTAGAGTAATGTCAAATGCTTTTACGCTGTTGAGATTTCTCGACTTGCGAGCATGTGTTAAGCTTTATATTATGATAAATAAAATAACTGATTAATGTATTATTGTTATGTAGATAGGTACTAATAGTACTAATACCTACTATTAGTGGAAGTTGGTAAATAAATTGAACAATACATTAATAATGAACGAAATCCAATATAATGTAGAATACGTAAGTTCATCAGTCATCTGAAATATCACATTTCAATCCTTGTTAACACATTTACTAAATATAAAACATTTATTATATTTATATACTTAACCTAACTCTGAAATGAAAATTAGGTAGATAGCCAATGTAATTTGCAATGTTTGTAAGTATTAAAAACTTGAAATCCGGCCTAAAACCCACGTCTAAAATTAAAAGTAAATTATAAATTATTACAGAGTTATTACGCAAATAATTTTGTATCCTTTGATCAAAAATGAGAGTCAATTAAGTCATTATAATTTATAGAGCGTCGAGAATTTTTAATATTATTCCTGTTTAAATCTTTAATATAATTATAACGTTATAAAACATAACATAAAAAGCTTTTCAGCTAAAATTACATAATTACATTCCATTATAAATTTTTATGAAACTCGACAACGTAAAGAGGCAGTCAAAGAGAAATAAAATTGTTCGAAAACACGGCTAAGTGTTGAAAATACCATCTCTATTTACCGATGTCTTCTTGCAGATATTTCCTATAAACATGATAAAAAAATAATATGGAGCAAACTGAACAAATATTGTCCGTAAACCGAATTGGGAGATCCCAAATAAATGTCAAATATCAAGGTTTAACTAAAATAAACAACGCAGAAGCGGTCCGAGCGGTGGAAACAATAACAATAAATAATGATAGGAAAAGGAACTAGGACGAATCAAATCGGTCGTTATTCTGCCTTTTCGAGATAAAGAGTGAATGCCTAATGTTCCTTTGGACGGAATTTGTTCACGAAATTGTTACAGAGAACGGTAATGGCATGGTGTGGAATTAAATGGTTCACATGATACTGTGTGGGCGATTTTAAGGTTGATTTCGTTTTTCATATGGTTTTAAGCTTTGTTGATTTTGCATTATAAGTCCTTTTTGTTGTTCAATATATTATTGAAGTATAAATCCGGCTTAAGCTAAAAATGGAAATACATATTGTTTATTCGAATCTCGCTATCGGAATATCGTAAGGAACATACAATGTATAAATTTTATAAAGCATTTCCATTCTTCATATTTGCAGCCGTTAATCTTTTATGATAGACCACTGCTCCGTACTAAACATTTTATCAAACATTAATCTTACATTAAAGCAAAACAAAACACCTGGGAACCACATAAAGCACAATTACGCTTATATTATATAATGAAGGTTCTAGCAAATGGAACAAATGGGTAATTTCAACCCTCCCATTATGAAACAATTAATTACTTTCAAAATAAACTTTTATTTCACTCGCCATTTTAATTAAGAGATTAAAAGTAAAGGCTTATTATATTTACCATTGTAATCAAAGCTTACAGTGGAATTATTTAATTTCACATTTCACACTTAAGATGTGATATTTTCACGGTAATTTCTACCGGGTGGATTTCGAATAAATTTTTCTTAATTACCTACCTACTGACAACTAAAATATTTCAAGGTTCATACTGATTTATTTCGAAACGTGAAATAAGCATTTGCTTCTATCTCTCTATATCTTAGATCATTATACAAGATAGCTATAACAAATCACGAACTCTAATTCTAAAATGTCAGTAAATAACTACCTAAATCTTGATTAATTTTTGGCAGATGGAAAAGAAGAGTTATAGTGGGAGGTATTTTCAATCACTCCTGGTTACAAATCACAATAACCCTGATTATGAACATTTTATATGAACAATCTCATAAAAAATCACTGCCCTTAAAAAACCCTGTATAAGATTAAATTTTCAATCAACGCTTAGCGTGCATTTCCCTCGTCGCTTCAAATAAAAAACATAAATAATCAACACGGCCCGAAGGCGTAAAAACATAAATTGGCATATCAAGATCCGACAAGGAAAATAGGGGACCAAGTCACCTCTTTTAACCTTAATTCATACAAAAACGTGACAAGAATTCCAAATCTGACGGGTGTAATAAGTCTCGAATGAAGATAGGACAATCTTTTTAATGGCTAGACCAAAGTTGGTAATACAGAACATCGCTCGATGTTACATAATATTATATATGTACACATTTATAAACTTTTTACATAATGAGAACTATATTCATATTATTAGTCCAGTTGTGAAACTAAGAAGTGAAATAATGAATCGTTTGTTTAGATTATGTTTTAATTAAGCGTATACTATGTTTAAAAACATTTATTTGATCTCTCCTTTTGCCATTTATGCTTATCTAGTTATTTTAATTCAAATTGAATCTATAGGTATCTATCTATATTTAGAGCGTAGGTATTATTTATTTTAATCGTGCTCATGGTTTTTTCATGACTCACATATTCGATTATTCTCTTTAACATTTTTATTACACAAACCTTTCTGTTTCCAAATCGTATTATCCAAAAACTGACCGGAATTCAAGAATAGAAGTAAAGATCTCATTTAAGAAGAGCGTCATTTCTCAGAGAAAATTTTGTTTACAAATATAGCCGACTCTATATAGCTGTTAAAAGAAGATCCCTCCCTCCTTCATTCATGGTTGACTGCACCATTGTGAAGCTTTCATCCACCCCTCGCAATAAATATTTTGTCTTCTAGTAATTATTCGCCGATGACACACATAAAAGCGAATGCGTGTACGGTCACCGCAGATGTGATGGGAATGGGAAAATTTACCCGGGAAACGGGGAAAAAATGTTTGTCCGTGTAACATAAACCGGGCCGCACTATTCATTTGACGTTATTTGCGATGCGACATTTTGTTTTTATTTTCGACGTCAATATTCGTACGTTTTGCATGAGATTTAAGGATTTCAAGCAGTGTGATGGTTTTTGCAAATATTGGAGGAATTATTCTGTTTATTTTATGAGATCATGAGTGGCTGTTTATTTATTGATACGAATTGTATTTAAAAATTGATTTCGTCACACTTTTATATAAGTTTCACTGTAATGATAGTGTTTGATTATAATTTATCAGAATTAACTACGTAAATTATTGAAAGTTAAAACACGATTTTATAACAAGTAATCAATATACGAGAAAATTATAGAACATATTTAAAAATACTTACAATTTAATAATATGTTAGCGAATATAGAGCATAATATTTTAATTATTATTACACGTAAACTCACGTCTCGTCCACTCGAAAGTTCTGGTAGAGCGTTATTAAACTGCCATTCTACTAGAGCCTTTGCCTCTAGCAATAAAGGTTAACAAAGTTGTCTTGTCTCAATAAACTATTTATTGGATAACGGTGACATCATGTACTCTAAGCTTAGGGCAGACAAACACATATTGTCTGTCTTTTTCTTTAATAACATCGATGTAAGCTTATAACAAAACTAAATATTTTTTTAAACGTAAAATTGTATCTATACTAATATTATAGCTGAAGAGTTTGTTTGAACGCGCTAATTTCAGGAACTACTGGTTCGATTTGAAAAATTATTTCGGTGTTAGATAGCCCATTTATCGAGGAAGGCTATAGGCATCATTACGCTAAGACCAACAGGAGCGGAGCCACGCGGGTGAAACCGCGAAGCGCAGGTAGTAAATAATAACTCTAGACACATTTCATAATTTATAAGGTTGCGGTTATGAAAATGGATACAATTAAACAATATACTGTATATAATAATAATTATTATTTTATTCCTGTAAATCTACACTTGCCATACCAACCAATCTCGTTAGTTACTCAGCAACTTCCTGGAAATTGTATACACAATTGCGGGTAAACACAAAAGAGTACAATAGATTCTATATTTCCCAGAATCTGATGTAACCCTTCAAGGTCCATAGCTGTGATATAGTGAGAAAAGCAGGATTATAATATTCTATGTATAATATGTATTTCTTATGTATGTATAATCTCTAAATGGTATCGAGATGATTTCAATTGCGAGGAAGTTAGCCACCTTCTTCTCTACAGTGACAAAAATAAAAACGCAAACTACCAAGACACATTTTAACTTACAGCAAGCTTCTTTAAAATAACAGGAAAAATCAATCAATCTATCAACATTGGTTTATAACAATTTCACCTAACCAACTAGCATGCCACTAGCCAGTGATGATACCTATACTAATAGTTTTGCAGTTCCATAAAGTGTTCAATGCAATAGACAAAAGTCTTCTACGATCTCAACCTAAAACGTGAGGATTCAATCAAATTAACGATACGTAGGATCCGCTGACAATCCCCTGTATCCTGAAATCCTTGAGCCTCCACTTCCGAACTGAAACTGGCTTTAACTTCACTCATCCGCCAGGAAATTTACATACTACATGTGTTACTTCGAAATAAATTATCCTGTTTCACTTTCCTTAAAAGTTTTGACCTAGTTTAACAGGTAGGTCCTTAAACACGAAATATAAAGACATAATTGTATGATGCTAAAACCTAGGATCACTTTGGACCGATAATTCTCATTAATTTATTGTAGTTGAAATAAACATAAGCATGTCTTGTGAGTTTACAATAGAAATATCATAGGTACTAATATAAAAAATGGAGAGCAAGGAAAAATTATTTCACAACCGTTTAACTCAAAATTAATTTAGGCTCTAAGAACCAAAGTTTATAATAAATATAATCTCTCTATAAACTAAACTTAGAAAGAAGTAAAAGGCTCCATAAAGCTTTCACTGATTAAAAAGTTATAAGTTACTAATCCGATTCGGACTAGTGCACAATGCACATACTATTCCATGAAGCCCCACGATCAAATTGAGTTCTAGTCGGTTTTTTAACGACTCAAGCTTTATTAACTCGAATATTGATAAAGTTCAGTATAAATATAGTTGAGGCTGTCGAAAATGTTGTCATTTATCACATAAATACATAAATGTCATTTTGCGTTTATAAAAACGCAAAAGTTTATAAGCATGGATGTCTTTACTTTCACTTAAAATGTACTAGACGGATTTTGATGAAACTTTACAGGAATATATCAGAGAAACACATTGGCTATAAAAATACTTTATTTTGCACGTGATTTCGTAGGCGGGTGAAACCGCGCGGCACAGTATTACAATATAGCCATTTGTTTATTATTTACCTACTTATTTTTATACCAGCTCATTCTACAATAAAACGCAATAAAGACCGTCTCTCATCTTCCGCTTTCCGACCGGGAAATTGCTTTGTAAGATCAATTATAAAGGTATGAATACATAATACGTAACGGTGCGTTAATGTCTGAAGCACCGTCAGCTGTCGTAAAGTGTAGGACAAATGTGGGTACAGTTTTATGGTGATCGTAAAAGGTAAATGGTTCATTTGCTCGTTGTAAACTATGCAAGATTATATCTGTGTAAAAATATGTCAGTGGTGATTAACAGCCTTTATATTTTTTTCAGGAAAGTCGTTTGAATTCTTCGTTCCATTCTTCGATACCATCATCAAATATACAAAGAAAAAAAATAAGTTTACCAACAAATTAAAATATATCACACGCATTTAATCGAGACCTTACGCAACTGGCAGTCCAACAAAATTTCTAATTACACGTTTGAGTGATTCCGTTCTAGCTATTGTGCCCAATAAGGAAAGTTATATTGGCACAGTTCGTCCCTTCGCAGTTCTGATTAGCTACAGGTAATCGCTAACGCTTTTAGAATCACGGAATTACGAACCGTTTGTTGTAATTGGAAAAAATCGGATAAGTTTTTGATGAAAACGTGGACTGGACTTTGTTTTTAGAGCTTTTAAGAGGGATCAATTAATGTGTGTGTGTTATTTATTATACGTAGAAGTTTTAATTTACAAAGATTTCTCGCGTCTAGCCACTTTATTATTTTATCTTTTATGTAGATTTCGTTATATACTTAACGTTATATACTTAACTAAGAAAAGATGTTGTTAACTATTAGCTACAAGTAACAGCATTCTGGTATCGTGTCGTTTTATATACAACAACAACAATTTAACGCCGAAATATAGATAAATTTCATTGGTATTCAACATCCAACGAAAACAATGTCTGCGGTTATCGATAAAAATTAACAAAATGTTGATCCAGCAATAGGTATAACAGCACGCATTCGTAGAGTTAAGTAAGGTTACTACAATCAGAACCCGTATCCTCTTAATAAGGGCCAATAATTGATTTCAGTGTGCGATAAGGTTGATGATAAAGTAATGAAACTAGAGAAGCTATTTCAATTTAGGTAATATCCTTGTAATATCTCGGCGTCTCCGAAACTACTCGAGATAAATTGAAAAATACGCAAATAATCCATAACCAAATCCATCACCTAGCCGAAGCAATTTGAACAAATTTGAATACTTCTAAAAGTTACAGCGAGAATTAATTAATTTTATAATGAATTTTACTAAACGTTTCCCAAGAGACTTTAATAATTTTGATGGATTCTGTTGACCGATAAATTAACATAAAACGTTCTTATTATGCAAATATGTGTGTAATGTAGAAGAGCCTGTCCTCAATCCTCATAATTCATGAAAAAATGCAAATTAATAAACATTTACCTGAAAACTATGCTAATAATTGATTATAAATTAATTAAAATTTATAACACTCTCGTATAATATATCCAAGCTCATGAACATATTTAATAGAGCGGCATTGAAAACTAATATCTGTTATATTTTATACCCTTCAATCAATGTCAGTGCTTCTTGTTAATGTTGTTCTTACTAACCCACATTAATACTTATAATTATTTTACACCAGTACCACCATTGTTAATTTCAAAACGCCTAAACAATTTCGATTAAAAACATTAGCGTTCTCATAGCATAGATAACGATTGAAGATTTCTGAATTAGGTCTTATAAGAAAAAAGCTTGAAACAAGTTTCAACTAACATGGAAGTATACGACTTCCGTTAATATAAGAACAGATTGTAAGAAAAATTTCATTAGTACCGGGGCGATCCTACAACTAGTAAACTATGTACGTGCTACTGCATAAACTAATCGTTCACCCTGCCTCCTTTCCATGATAAAGCAATATTATTTCCAGTGTGGAAACATGACAGCGCTATACAGGTCGTCAAGCGCCGTCACTTTCCCACACTAGAAATAATACTGCTAAATAACATGGTAACCCCCCGTACGTATTATACAATATTAAACATAACTAAAATACACATACAATGTTGGTACAATTCAGCACGTAGAGCTGTAAACTGCAAATAAAAAGACCTGACTCGTCTAAGTTATGTGAAAAAGCTTTTATTTTAGACGACTTTTGCTTCCAAAACATACAATCGCACTTTGATTATTATTTAAATATACCTAAGGTAGAGTATCAAAAAAATTTGCTGTTCCTTTATTTCAATAACAAGAAAAATCCATATATTTTGAAGCTATAAATGATTTCGGATGGGTTCAATTCCGAGTAGGTAGGTACTAAAAATAATATCGTCTTTTAAGACATAATATGTTTATACGAAGATATTTTACCTATAAATTATAAAGAGGAGTGTTTTAAGATTTTAGTTGCTTTGTAGGACATTATTATTCACTTGACACTATTTCAGTTAATTTCACATTAATCCTATTTTGTCGAATTTGCTAAACTTACATGAACTTCGTTTTTCTTATTAATGATTATCATTTATCGCAGTTTTATGATTAGGTAGTTTGCAAATACCACCCCACAAAAAATACTAATGATTCCAAATGCCTACTAAAACCCAATCTAATGCAAAATTACAAATCAAAATGCATAACATATCGCAAAACACGAGCCATTTATATTTTGGGAGATTTCCTGCGTCCAATATTCTGCAATTTCATATAAAACATTTGCATATTTATCCAAATATATGTATTATTTCATAAATAGCGTCACTAAATTGTCTATGTCCCAAAGGACAAGTTGGCTTCTATTGGACCCGGTACATATTGGGTCCCTGAATATTTTACTATGCTAATCGAAAATCTTTGTCAGAAACGGGTTAGAAAAATGTTATTCTAACATATTACCTAAAAATCTTGAAGGATACATAACGACTATTTAAACATGTTTTGAGTTAGCAAAGGGTTATGCAAATGTAACCTTTGTGAAGTTGGATGGATTTATAAATATATAAATAACAAGCTGTACTTTGTCACGCTTCAGTGTGGCACGTTGTTGCTTGTAGAAATGAGAAGAAAGGGATAAAAAAACAATCTTTGAAACTGTTGTATATTATGCTGCGTAAAACTTAGGAGATAAAATAAGCTCTATTATTTTTAAGCCTTTACATACGAGCTAATTTTTTTTACATCAGAGAATTGATAAAATGGACTTACATTTAAATTTTGAATCTTACCTGAAAATCTACACAAAAGAAGAATTTTGCACACGAAACTGTCGAAATGAATGAATAATGAAAATCCATATCTTAATATTAACTAACTTCAGTGTCAATAAAAAACTGCAGGTGGAGGTTTCTATAAAAATAAAATAATAACTTTTAAAAGAGCATCATGTCGGAAAGCAGGAGGCAGGACCGTCAGCTTAACTTTTTCTTTTAGTTTCAACTTGTCGCAACCTTTCGGCGTTCCAACTTTCAGCAAGGCTTATTACTTTGAGTCGGAGCAAACGTGGTGAGAAAGATAACTTGACTTTATCGGAAATTAGCAATTTAATGTCCTCTAGAATTATAATAAATCGAAAATACTGCCACGTCTTATACTATTATATTTAAATACATGTTAATTAATGGTATCAACAATTTTTTATGTACTGATTTATCGTCTATTAAGCAATATAAAGAATAAATTTTATTCTCTTGATATCGCTAGAATATAATAGACTGCACAAAATATAATAAATTTTTCTCTGACACGTGTTTGAAGTTATTAAATAAATATTGTTGTTTTTATTCTATTACTGTATGTGTAATTCATCGTAAAAAAATGCTATTATATATTATATTTATTTTGTATTATTGTATTACCTTACCGCTTATTGTATTACCATCAAAACCTAAATAAGTTCAGCTAAAAGGTAACACCACATTCAATGACTGGGTACGAAGTTCGCCGGGACAGCTAGTATAATATAATAGAATACTGATTTCACATACTTACAAGACGCCTTACCAGGCTAACCGCAAAACAATAAAATCCATCCAATTAGTAGGTCATTACAGTGGGATTTTGGGGAGATAAAGGCGTTGTAGAAATATAGCGATGTCCTGAGAGTTACATTTCACTCTTGGCCGGTGTCCAAGAGCGGTGTCGACCGTGTGACACCATTAAACGGACATTATCGGACACCTCCTGAACATGTGTCCAATTCTATTGTAGCCTTCTATGTATCGTGTGATGGGACTTAATGAGAGTAATATGAGGAGGATGGGATAGTAGTTTTTTGTAGGAGAGTTTTTGTCGGCTCTTTTTCGAAGCGGTAGTACTTATACATATACTTAAACTTACTATATACTATACTATACTATACTGTATACTATATATGGTATACTTTTTTATGTACCTATGAAAATTAAAAAGTTCCAAAAGAATTTAATAAATGTATGAGTTTGAGATTGACTCTCTTTTTTTTAAATACAATTTATTAATCTCAATCACTAGATTGAGATTAATATCCAAATGAATATCCTTATACGTTGTTGCCATTCTTCAATTTTGCTGACAATTAAATCAAGCTCACACTTGATCGACTGTTTCCTTGAAACACAAGATGCAACAATGCAACCTATATCTGACAAAAACCTACGTTAAAAATAATAGCCCACTTATAGTTGTCTTTACCCAGCCGTGAATATTAATTATTATATATTTTCTTAGTGAAATACAAGACTTATAACCTACTTCCTATTAAGAAAAACCAAACAATTCTGAAATGAATTAGGCCCATACTCGACGAGTGAATTCCGGAGTTCGCTTTCATACTCTTACCATATACCTACATATAAATAATAATTGTAGTTTCGTTTATTTAAGCATTAGAGCTCCTCTTGCAGACATAAGTAATTAAATGAGAATTGTATACAAATTAAGAACCACTTGGCTAACCATAAAACGTATTCCAAGTTTTAAGAACCAAGTATTCAATTTTATCATAGCCAAAATAACTTAAAATATTTATATTTATTATTAATTTCTTTCTGTTATTGAGTTCGAACGCCTCCTTCGATAAAATTATAATTACTCTAATAAATATTCATAATTTATAAGCGAATAAATTAATTTGTATCTAGGTATCGCTAACCTAGAGGTTATTAAACTCCCCAAAAAAGGGAAATCGCAAAATTTAAGAAAAAAGCAATAAAAACGTCGAATTCTGCGTGATCAGTGAAGTCACCATCAATCGTGTCGAAGCATTCTTTTGTGGGATGTAAAATAAAAAAAAGATTTTCAAGTGGCAGCCATAATAATAAATTATTCCACTAACGACATGGATGGAGTCCAAATGGGCTGGATTTTGAATCGATTGTTTTGGTTACGCGACTGTATACTTTCTTTGCGATTTCCCTTTAAAGATATTGCCTCTCATTGCCCTGCCCGCGGAAATTCGGTTTGAATATCTTATTTTGGCTGTACAAATGTATGGTGGGTTTTGTAAAACTTACTTTAATGTAATATCACAGTGAGCTGACCTGTCGAGTTTATGTAGAGCCTCATAGATATTATTTGTAAATATTATTTCGAAATTTTGCCAAAGTTAAATAGTTCATAATTAAATATAAATCATCATCATATAAATCATTTTAAAAAATGTATCCTTTCTTGAGTGTAATTTGATCAGAAGTGTACATAATACTAGGTAATATACTCACAGTTTACCTAGTATGATAATCCTATGTAATACAGCGTGATCTAACTTTTTTTTTCAATTACATAAGCTTATACAAAAGCTGTTCCTTATAGACACGCCATATTAGGTAAAGGTAAGGTTGTTATTTTGTTAATGTAGGTACATAATCAAGACATTAGGGAATTTTTAATTTTTTTCAATCCAATAGATATATTATATCTAAAAATATTTTATCATTTAATAGCTCATGTACCAAGAATGCGTCAAGATTAAATCTGCCCACCTACTCACTCAATTATATTCCTTGTAATACCTATAAGTATAAAAAAGTTATTCTATTTCATAACCAAACTAGTTTATTTTAAAAACTCAACAATTAATTTCTATAATTCTCCTTATTTTGTATAGTGTCATCGCTATCACTGGAATACAAGCTTTTAAAACTCGTTTGTATCGCAATTTAGATCCTTGTATCAAATTTCATTGAAACCCTTTCAAAAGATGCGAAATATCTGTTTGCATTTTTATAAAAAAAAGCATTTTGAATACCTTTATTTAAGTTAATTTCTTTCCTATCGGAACAAATTATTTCGACGATATTTAGATAATATAATCAAAAAGAAGGCTTTACTCAAATCTTGATTAAAATACCTTCACATTTTCCTTATTGTTTTACAATCTTATCAAAGCATTATCTAAACACCATTTTATATTTCATTAAACATTTCTATAACTAATAATGTATATGGTAATCCTATCCTATCCTATCCTACTAATACTGTAAATGCGAAAGTTTGTGAGGATGGATTTATGTGTATATGTATGTTTGTTACTCTTTCACTCAAATACTACTGAACCGATCACAATGAAATTTAGCACACATGTAGAGGGTAGCTTAGATTAACGCATAGGATAGGTTTTTTCCCGGAAATTTCACAGAATGGGAACTATGCGGGTTTTTCTTTGAAAACGCGGGCGATGCCGTGTGCGGAAAGCTAGTTGGTTCATAATCTTCAAATTCTATAAATGTCTAGTCAATATACAAGAAACTTGACTCGTTTGTTTTTATTAACATTCACGTGGTTTCAGAATTAGTGAGCTATAAACAAAGATAAGCAAACTATCCGTCTGTTTAGACAACAACTTATTGAGGATTACAGCTCTAAGCTATGGTAATACCCTTCAATCTATTGTCTAAGATAGCCCATATTAACTCTGTCTATTAAGTTGTATGATTAGGTAACTACTTTTAAATGATACACAATTTTGTTGGTAGTACAATAATATGTTGTCACTTACATTTAAATAAAAATATATTATTATTTAGAACTTCTTATGTTTTCTTGACCACCTCCTTGCTATAGGGTTAAAGCTTGAGCGTATTACCGAGGAGTTCTGGGTTCGATTCCTAGTGTAGATTTACAAAAAATGTCTCAGTCTGGCATAGAATGCTAATCACATACTTTTCTGTAAAGAAAATCGATCATTGAAACAGGTGTATTAAATACATCTATATTCCATACACCACAAGAAGACTTAAACATACTTTTGGCTTAAATCTGAGTTCTCAATTATGTAGATCCTAAGGTAAAAAATTAATAAACCTGTTAGAGAAGATTTATATTTCCAGTCCTTTCTTTATGTAGCAAAAGCACCTTGCTACAGACTTAATCGTTATTTGACAGGGACTATTTGAAACTAAGGATAAAGAATTGAAACTAAAATGTATGCATATATTTATATTCTTCACTGCAAGAAAAATATATTTTCAGAAGGACTAATTGATTTAAAATTGCATTGTTTAATAAATAGAGTCACCTATCATACGTGACTGTAATAAATGTTTATTCAAATGCGATGCACCGCACTGTACATATATCCCTATATTTACATATTACACTACTACGTATAAATCGTATCCATAAACATATACCACAAACAATAATCCCTATCAATGTCTAAAAAGAGCGGGAACGCCGCATTTATCACCACAGCCGAACACTGATTTATCGCAAAGCGCATTGTTAGCTTTACAAAAAAT
>CAJQZN010016202.1:0-16208 GCA_907164685.1 Colias eurytheme | reverse complement strand
ATCAGTCTTTAAAAGTTCCTCTGGAGTTACCAACGTCGGATATATCAGCGTTAAAAATACGTAAAATGAGATAAAACTTGCTATGTCTATGGTATTTATTACAATGATATAAAAAAAATTACCAATATATTAGGAATTATAATTTAGTTTAAATGATGAAATGTAGAAAATGTTAGATACAAACGCATCCATAATACCATTACAATGAGTATAAATTGAATTATGATGGCAGATGCATTTCACATCTGTTTAGCTGATTTATGATCGCACATAGTTATTTAACTTAATTTGCTCCAAGAACTTACTCCTTGACCTCTAATTGTAAATGTCACACGCACACTAGAAACATCATCAAAATTGACATCAGAAATGGGATTATCCCACCTACATACAATGGGCAACGTTGGGCGAGTTATAGAGGCAATAACGATGCGATAGTGCAAAGGGCCAAAATGTCTATGATCGATCGTCGTTGTATAGGTGTTTATTCATAACCGCCGTACTGGCGGCAAACATGGACGTTCATTTGTTGGGCCAACACTGCCCATTGTTAAGAAGGCATATAATAAGTTGGTACATGTTACAATTTAGCAGCTTTGCCATACCACGTGCATGTTCTACAGAGATTATGTCACCGTATTGGCAAACGCAGAATAATCACACTTCATCATTTCGTCACTGTGTCTAATCACTTATGTACAAGACTCGTGTTTGTCTAGTTGGCGGCAGATTTGTCTAAGCGATTTATATTACTGCTATTCATATTATGCACATGTAATATTTATAAATATTTCGCTATTCTATTTTATGTATGACGACATTTTTTTCTCGAAGAGTACATTTCGTACCTTATGATGTAAATTAAGTTTTCATATTAACAAAATAGAGACGTACTATAAGACATTTCAAAAAACAGTATGAAATAGTCGTAATGAAAAAAGGATAACGTATCTAACTACTTAATATTTATCCAAATAGTAAATAGATACTTTAGATCTTTAATGACGCGTTATTAAAAGCTTGGCTGATATAATAATAAACGAAAGTACTCAAATATATTATATTCCTTAAATACACAAAAATTCTATATAACAGAAGAAAAACAAAGCAGCGACGAAAGATCTTTCAATATCAAAGTGTATTATTACGACGAGAGGACGGAATCGCGGGTAAAATTTAATAATTTTAAGCAAAATTAATATTACGTTTAGACCTAAATAATGGGGACTCACAATTTCAACTGTTCTTTGTGCGTTTCCCGTATTATTTGACATTTATAAAGCAATTTCGCGTTTCCTTTCCGTAAGCTTAATATAGCTCCTCATTTTTAAATATTTATAATATTTCAGTTTTACTTCTTAAGATAGATGGTTTCACGAGAAATAACATTAATTTTCATTTCTATATCGTGTCACAATCCTGGTAAAACGAATGGTAATAAATGGACATAGCTGCTCTAAAAACTTATGAAAACTTCCTAAACTAAATTGCTCTTAACATTTAACATAAAAATCATTACCTAACACGCTAATACAACAGATTAACAACCAATCAATAGCACAGTCTCTACTCTTAACTACCCACTAGTCAACAAAAAACCTTCAAGTTCCAACACAAAATTCCATAACCATCCCACCAGAGGCTCTAAAAGCGGCGCGCGTTCCCAGACAAACGGAAAAAGCAATTGTAGATAAAACAAAAAGGGGTTATTCCCGGAGCGGTTTAGACCCGTACCTACATTTTACAACGTGAAATGTGAAGAAAAACCTTCGAGGAAAAGCCTGAAAACCAATTTCACCCGTAGCTTCGGCGGATCGACGCTAACTGTCCGCTGTTTTACAACGTGGATTTATATGCTTCGAGCGAAATGCGAGTATATTTTTTATTGTTTTAGTATTGATTTATTTTGCACTAATAGTAGACTTTAGACGTATTTTTATGTCAGTACGTTTTTAGTGATTGAATATGTTTTTAATTTATTGTGTAACTTAAACATTTGCAGTTTATATAGAGAGTAGGTAGAATCGACAATCAAGTCTTGTGCTCGAGTAATCTCTTTCAAAAATACGTGGTTATTGTTTATAACTTAATGCTACTAATGAACAGAAATTGCTAAAAAAGTAATATAGACGTTATAATAAAAGAAATCTTAGATTTCAAGACGATACGAGATAAGTTTATCTGATTAAAAATATGTATATATAATATATAGTAGGCGCGTGATTGTGATGTCACCATTTTTTATAATAAAGATCAATATCCAACCCCGTCATACGCAAAAATATTGTACAATTCAAACAAGTAACGATTGCAAAAGTGCAGTTTCACGCCTTTCGCTTATCAATCAATTAATTAAGCCTCACAACGATACGCAATAAAATAATATAAAAGTAGCTATAGGTATTACAATACCTACGCAATAAATACGAAATTATGTTTTGTTACTTCATATTTGGTACAATACGTAAATCCTCATGAAATATACTTGCAAAACAAATACCAAAAACGATACAATAGGTACACTAAAATATCCGGGAAAACAAATAAAATATATCCCTTAACACGTCGAAGGCATCAAACGGTGCACGGTGACCATAAAAGCGGCCATAAACGGAATATCGTAAAAAAGTTTTATTTTCAATAAAAACACATACACACTTCGTGATAACAATAATATATTTATGCGCTGTATTTACTACTGGATATCTCTTACCGTTGGGCAAATAATTTTCTTTTAATATATTCGCTCGTTCGCGTAACTCATGTTTACCGTTAACTATTACTACTGTCCTTGCGTTTAATTTTATATGCCCATTAAATAAGTAAATATCTCATGAAGAAGATGCAGCTAATATTAAATAATCCTGAATGTTATTTACATAACTGTTTGAATTTCAAACATTAGCTATAAATTCAAGAGCATATAGAATTTCCGATGAAGATATGAAGAGCTCTATATGTACGTACTACTTTTTTTGAAGATAATATATTACATTACATGTTTCATCCAAGCAATGACTATTTACAAGACATACAAGATCGACAATCCAAAATCTATTACACGCATGTTTGACATCAAACCAACCTACCGACAGCCAATTTTTAATGGCATCCTAGCAATACAATGGACAAATTCGCAATATAACTACCTAACGGTACGCTACAGCGAGCTCTCGCCGTGGTGGGAGTGGCCCAATCTCGAGAGATCGAGGCCTACACGGTCGTGTCGACACACTTCCAAAAAAATTGGTACACGGTTTCTTAGATGCGGCCTTGGTGCGAACAATGGTGGGCAAAGGAAAAACGCTCGGTTGCTAGCCGCGCCTGCAGAGCTCGAAGCCCGGCCATTGTGCTGGGAATACTTACAAATTTGGCATTTGACGAAATATAAGTACCCACGTAGTAAGTAGGTGCTCGCAAAATGCGAGGGTGAGGCAATTGTGTTTCCGCTCTCGGGTCTGATGGGTCCGCTGAATTGAAATATATCGTAGCTTGTTACACTTTAATGAATTCCACGACAAACATGTTACCTACCCCTAAACATTGATATCTATATATAGGTAATATAGAAACAAAATATAATTCCGTGTTTCCGTGTTGTTCGTGCAAAGTAACTTAGTATAGGCTTCTATCCAGCGGATGCAAAAGTATAAAGTACCTATCTATCTATAACAAAACAATTATAGTAAGGTTGTTTTCACCTTTTTGTGTTTGTCTATTCCTAATCTAATCTCGTGCTAAACTCCGCAAGGTTGAGCCATTTTTTCGGTACTTTGTTCTTGTGTATGTCTTAACTTTTTTAAAATAAATAAATTTGATCGCAAACACAATCTTTCGTGATTTGGGATGCTTATGATTGTGCAAAAGGATCCCATTGAGCCGTCCTTCGAGCTAGGAGAGCTAGGTATCTCTATATACCTATAATACCTACATATCCAACGCAGAATATACTACTAGAGCAGTCGCACACAATCCCGGACGTCACAACGATATACGAGCGGAACACAACAAAATATAAAGTAGCATTCAATTTATGCGTTGACCCCGTTTGGACCGCAGCCGAAACTACGCAGGCCCGTGCCGATTGTTTATCGATCATTGTTTTTGCCGGTTATTATTGGAAATTAATCGTCGTTTGTGTATATATGTATAGCTAGTTGTTCGCTTGTTGAACGATGCAGTGGTGCACACAACGGATACGTTTATTTATAAATTTAATCGTGTTATCGCATCTTTTAATTGGCCTTAGTCTGTAGGTATATGTATGTACCTACTTATGTAAACAGGAATGTTTATTTTATTTACTACTAGCGGTCCGCCCCGGCTTCGCCCGTGGTACAAATTTACGTTTTCTCTACATAAGAACCATCCTCGTACTTCAAGGAATATAATAAAAAAAGAATTATCGAAATCGGTTCAGCCGTTCTCGAGTTATGCGCTTACCAACACATTTTGCGATCCATTTTTATATATATGTATATAAGATTAGGTTCTCCATCCATCGAGTTGAATTAAACTCAAAAATTTATTGTTCTTGTAAACTTTTACAAGTGTTTTACACCTCAAAATTTAATATTCAACAAAATTAGAAAAGCTTAATTTACCTATTAAGATTACATAATATCGAAATGGCACTACATCTTATTAATTTACTATTATGCAGGCGCAACCATACCTACATACAATACAATAAATACAAGATACAATCTTATAAAAGTGCATTGCTTCAATCCTACAGTCGCAACAAATACATAAATCAACATTCATGTCGGTTCTATCAAAGAGCAAGTAGGTATATATGTACATTCTTTTAGTATGTACGTACACATATCTGCGCTATATTTTATGTACGTACCTACTTCGAATCTTTCTACATATTAAAATAAAAACTAAAAAGCCAGCAACATTCTAGCTACAAGCTATGGTAGCTTGAATGATTGACATTTTATTGGAGCACGTATTTTTTTTATATAAAAAAAACATGATTAATGAACTTAGAGGCACTGAATTTAGGTCATACGGCAATTCTTATTTATACCGAAACACAGTTTATGAGCTTGCACAAATTTTTTTTGGAACAACCACGTCACTACAATTTATAGAAGTCGTTACAACAATCCTTTTAGAATATTTATTGCGTGTTTTATTTTAATCAATGTAATTAAGGCTCTGTATTTTTTATATTAAGTAAAACAAAATATGAATTACCTCTCTATAAAAACATTAATGAAGTACTTAGGTACTTATATAGATACGATCGCCCGGTGTACAAAATTCGGTCATTCCATTCTAACGACATTAACATTAAGACAAAAAAAACACATTTTAATACCGAAACAAAACAACGCTATAATTTATCATCACGATACGCACACGTAACAGTATAAACTATCCATACACACAATAGATTCTTTAACTTTATTAATACAGTTTACTGCACATGTATCAATTAATTCAATCACAATTAAATACCGTGCACATTCAATTCATTGCGTCCCAATCCGACATGTCAATATCCCATACCCCAAAGCGGTACAGGGCAATGCAATTTTGCCCATACAGTGATTCACGGGCCGTGCGGGAGCCGGGAAACAAAAGAAACAATATCCAGACGCATTTCAACGCCGTGCATACAAAAAGTATACAATAATGTTTTGATAGAGCCCCGGATGGAGCACGGACGGGGCACGTCCCGGTCTTGGCACGGTGTAGCGTATGTTCCACCAATAATGTCCGAGGATGTGTAGCGAGGAATGTGTTTGTATATAACCAATCATATAGCTTCATTTAGTTTAAAGTTAGAAGCGTTTGGTATTTGAAGCGAAACTATTGGTAATTTAAAAACACATCAGCCTTTATTCGCTAGTTGGTGGCACGCTGCACGGGGCACTCAACCCGCGTTGAACGGGGCAAGAGTGGCCCCTAATTGACGTGCATTTTCAACTGCATTTGTTGCTGCACTTTTTCATACAACTGCATTTTAGATAACAATAGCGCTAGTTAAGTCTAAGCGTTAGCTTCGCAGTACTTTATTTGCGTATAATGCACTTTTAACCGCTTTCATAAAGTAAAATAATATACACCTAGCTATGTATAATTGTGTATTTTTCTAAAATCTAATGTATTGTGTTTCAGCGTAATAACTTTAGTCTAATAATGAGTACCATATCATAAAAAATCCCTTTGATTTGCTTTCAAATTGAAGAAAATAATCTTGATTTCTATTAAAATAGTGTACTGTAACTAGTTACTTACATTAAAGTATATTAAATTTTTATGTGGTAATTCATTTAACCAACTGTTTTACACGTGTGTGTGTGTATGTGTGAACAATACCTTAATAAAACCTACAAAACATTACTTATTAAAATTGAGAGTCATGGCGTACCGCGTAATTTAATAATTATTGCAAAACATTTTTCCATGACTGACAATAAAGATTAATAACTTTATAATATGTATAGATACATAGTACTAAGTCAATCAATGAGCACAAAAAACTATGGAGTTGATTTACCAGATTTATTTCAAAATTAAAATATTCTTGTGCATTACCTCGTCTACCTACTACTTCTCGTACCTACTCCCAAACTACACAGACATAAAAAAGGCAAAATTATTTTATCATCGGTCAAATCTGGATAATTAAAAATCCTTAATTGTTTTATACAACTGAACAAACGGAAGGCAATCAATAACTTGATACTAATGAAAGTAAGTGGATTAGTAAAATCTATTTCATAAAGTAGGTACTTAAGATATTATATCGCATAAGCATATCAAGCTTATTTAATCGATTACAAATTACTATGAGGCCGTTGTAAAAAAACATAAACGGCCCTAATTTATTTATTTATTACGCTCATAAAACAACATGGAAAAAAAACGAAAACTTATATGATGATATTTTTATAATACATGTGCCTGATTAATTGCAAACACATTAAAGAATTCGACACAGCAAATATGTATTGCACTCGTATTTGTTTTTTTCATGGACAAATATATTAAAATACCATAAATATAATAACCAAAGAGTATTTGCTTCGACTTAATTTAAGAAGTTCATTAAATTCAGATTTAAACAAACAGTTTTTTGTTTTTTTTTCAAGTACTTAAACTTAAACAAAATCTAAACACGCATCGTATTATTGATATTCCATAGGTCCCATATCCCTTCTTGTACCTACCTACTTACATGACATAGATGCAACCTCTCCAAATATAAAAAAGAACATGTCCTATATCGTTTTCGGTACATCACACCACAACATATATACCATTAATATATTATAATATCCAGGATATACAGACAGACGTGGTGTCCTCATCGTGATCGCGGGTCGCGGGTTCGCGCTCGCAGGGCTGGCGGCGACAAGTTTATGGCGGGGCCGTGCGCAGGGTCACCACACAGGGTAGGTCATATTGGTGATACATCGCTTGAGCTTTCACAGCTATGTTTAGAGCAACATGAGTGTGATAGGTCATATTGCCCGTTATGAATACTAAGTATTAGTAAGTTAAGATTTATGAAATGATTTCTCGCATTTTAAGTGTTCGCTTTAAAAATATCTTTACTTATGGTTGGTAGGAAGTTACCGTTAGGGCGCGTTCCCACTATGTCGTAACGACTAATTTATCGTTCGACGACTGTCGTCTCTACCTGTTCCCATTATAACGATTGTTTGTCGTCAACATTTTTTATCGTTTAGCGACTGTCATATCTAGCTGTTCCCATTGGATCGCGACGACATTTTATCGTTTCCTGGCAGTCGCTTTGTCGTTTACACATCATCAGCAAGCTACAAATCTAGTCGCCTCTGCGTTCGCTTGGTTTCGTTCTATTTATAAAACGTTCGTTTACTCTCCTGAGTTCAATGGACGTCATAGAGTTGCCGTCCACGATTTTTTATCGTTTTACGACTGTCGTGCTTGCCGTTCCCACTGTCACGACAAAGTGTCGTCACTGCAAAAACTGTCGTAGGCGACAGTAAATTGTGTCGTTCTATGTGAACACCTCCATTTAAACATATAAGCCACGACACTTAAAACTACACGATTATCTGTCGTCACGACACGGTGGGAACGCGCCCTTAAAATAACATTTTTTTTTTTGAGCAAACGAAAATTAAAAACATAAGAAAATTATAATGACAGAAGAAAATACTGTATTTTAATATCATTTGTAATCGACGCGTACCGTATTAAAAGTACTCATTCATAAACCAACAACAGCAATTCTCATACCATGTTTTCAAGTAAAAATTGTACAATAAAAAATAATCACTACATAGTATAAAACAAAGTCGCATTCTCTGTCCCTATTTCCCTATGTCCCTATGTCCCTTTGTACGCTAAAATCTTTGAAACTACGCAACGGATTTTGATGCGGTTTTTTTAGATAGAGTGATTCAAGAGGAAGGTTTATATGTATAATAACATCCATTAAATAGTGGAGAAGTACTGTTATTTTTGAGGTTTCTAATGTGATGTCGTAAATAATTAAATTTTATCCGCTTACATTGCAAACGCAGGCTGAACCCTACGAGTTTTATCAAAATAATGTACTAAGTATTGTACACATTGAAAAGGTCTACAGAAAAGTCCGCGATTGCATATGTCTATCTCTTATGGATAACCCACAATAACTTTTTTTTGTCATTTACTTTTTACGACAAATAATGGCTAATTTTCGAAGCGATTTTAACCAATACAGCATTAATCCTTAACCAATTAAATACCTTGAATACATTGTTCATTTAATTTAGATCTATATGGCCCTTTACACCGTATGATTTAAGTGAATATTTTCGAAGATAACTATTACAGATTTAAAAATTGCGGGGCGTACCGTTTGCGGCGATACCGGCCGGCCGGGCCGCTATGTTTTTATATACAACGTTAAAAGTTTTTCTGTAGTGTATTTAGTACCTATCAGCATTGCACCCGTGCGAAGCCGGGGCGGGTCGCTAGTAAATAATAAAGCGAAGCAATAGCACACACCTATACCTACCTACCTATCTTATTATCACAAGTTTGGCGCCAAATGTGTCATTACACAAACTAAGCCTTTAATTTGTTCACAGATAAGATAATAATAATTATAAATGTGAACCACTCGTATCTCGGCAACCTTTACAACGCGTGACGTCACAGCCCCGGTGGGCGTACGACCAATAGAGAGAATGCTTGATAAAAACATTAGCGCGTACATGATAATAGATATCTTTGCAGATACTAATTTGTTTTGTAACGGTCAAAGTATTTTGCGTGCCATTTAGTTCAAATATTAAAAGTTACTTTTTTGTACAGTGTAATTGTACACTTACGAGGCGTATTTTTACCGAACATTAGTTTGAACGCAAAAAAAAATTGTGACGACTCCTGGTAGGTATCATATTTGAAATAACATTTGATTATGATTACATCATATACTACGTATCTATTTGCAAAAACAAACAGACAACTTTAACAAAATTATCGCTGATAGAGATACTATAGAACATTTTTAAGCATACAAGTACACAACTATCTTATCTTCACATTACAAGCTAAAACACCAAAATAAATAATTTAAGAACTTTGTCTATCTGTTTGTACATGTACCACGCAAAAATACGCCAATTATAATCACAATTATTCCTCTCTGTATAAGCAAAACTTTTCGACTCTCCATGCAAATACGCAACTTATATCCTGATATACCTGTATTTACAGCTTATTACATGGGCTGGTTATATTTTCTCGACTTTTATTTACTCATCATTTAGTACACACGTTCCCCTATTTACCGTTGGTGTCGTGATACGCCACACCTCCGTCAAGGTGTCGCCAAGCGTCTCCCACATCCATTAGCAAACAGCACCAAGGCTCCGCGAAACGAATCGTCACGACGTTACTTGCCAATTGGAAAAACCTCATAACTTATACAATTATGTAATTGATTTGCTTTATAAATTACTATTTATTATGTACATTTAACGTGTTATAAATCTGGCATACGCTAAAACGACGGCAATGCCGTGCGTCAGACGATTTTTTAGAAATATTACAATTTGCGAATTTTTTAGTTCAATACATTTGATTGGGAAGTGTAAATAATTGTGGATGTAATTAACACTGTATGTTATGTTACTATGGGTAACTAAACGATAAGCTTCGCTGATTCTTTGGTAAAGACAGAATTTAAAAGTAGACTATGTATTTGTATGTTTATGAACCTTAAGTTCTTAATCATATAATACGGGCCTATGTCAATAAACCATAGTGTTTTATTATAACTTTTTAATTTCTACATTCAATTGGTTCAGTTTTATATATATGCTTTACAAATAGACAACTTTACGAATCCATATCAGTACCTACCTATTGATAAGACAATTTTTAATAATAATTTTATTAAACTTACATATTATAGCTTATAATTATATTTTACCTATCCAAGCTACTTTCAGTTTCATGTAAACATAATTTCCCACAACAACTGTCTCTTTGGAGCCGGAAGCGAGGCGCCAGCATCCCTAAATAATGACGAGCAATCAGAATTAGGTGCTTATAAAACATATTGTAAAAGCACTAACGCAATACATAAAAGTCGTCGATGCGACGTATGTATATAAAGTATAAAACTATTGAGCTCTGAACGATTTTACACCGTCCAGTGCTTTGCATTGATCGTTACAATGTAAAATGTAAAAGCTTTCGTTTCTATCCGCTTTAGCAGTCCGCTTTTAGGAGCCCACGTAATCCGCAATATTATAGACTTTTGACGAGTAATACGAGATTGGTATAAAAATGCTACTGTAACGAAACTTCATGCAATATAACCAAAATTTAGAGATTTTTGCGATTTTTTTTTGTAACTACATAATATTGTATTTATATTATATATTTGTATATTTGTATTTTACTTGTCAGATTTATCTTATAGGTACATAAGGGCAAATTAAATGTGACATATATCAAGGAAAATGAATGACAGCTGCTGCTGATAAAAGATGATTAGCCACGCAATCTTTCCGTGGACAAAGAATCAAACGCATACCAGTACATATTCTAAAAAACTACATTACAAACTTTATAAAAAAACATACTAAGTAGGTACTCTAAACACACCGATAACTATCTGATACACCTACCTACCTACAGTCATAATGCGATTATATTTAGCAGCATTATCACACTGTGGAACGAATGCAACATCTGCTTGTCAATCACATACGATATATGTGCTTTTTGTATTCATGTCCTCGCTTATTATTTTTGTAAAACCCTAATACGAACAAAGGTAAGGTTTGTATGGTATTCTACATTGAGTGCCACGTGCTCCTATTCATTGATTCTTAAGAAAACCCCATGTCTATGTCTAGTATAGGTGTTTATAAAGTGGTAAATCGTTTGTCCCCAGGATGGGATAGCCGCTAAGAGCAAAATTTTACGACATTGCATATGTATTGAGACCAAACGAATTTTATTCCACAAAAAATGCTTATTATTATTAAGCCAAAGTGGTCACGGACTGATATATACCTGCAGCTTAAATAGTTATTAACAGGTTGCATATTTATATTTTATCGTTATAATATTCGCGATAGCTAATGCCTAATACTAGACTACTTAAATCACAGCTAATATTCCCCATTCACGACCTAAAAGCTCTAATAATGACTCCGCAATATTAATTTTTAATACTACCTTATTACGGAGCCATCGCATCGGTGCGACGAGAGCGCAGCCTTGTCTCTTTAAAAGCATTTAATTGCTTTGTATAGAGGAAAATGCATTTATCACCGTCTCTGTGCGAATACTTTTTCCATTTTAACTGTACATATACAATTATATTCGCTACAATTAAATAAATGTAGCGGTCATTTTATTGTTTTTAATTGATGCTATTACCTAACTGCTGTATTCAAAGAGATGATGTACCGTCAAATGTGGCTACTTGACCTTTACTTGGCAACTTGACCACACCTTCCGTTTAACAACTAAATATCAAATTTTGTAGAATTGAAAGCAAATTGACCTAACGTATCGATGTTGGTAGGTTTTTAAAATATTAATTGGCAACATATTTTAATTTTAAAGCGGTAACGCTGTTGGTTCTCGCAATATAACGTATCGAAGTGTGACTGTGACTAAGGATCTTTTGCCGGTGTCAGTATTATTATGTTTGTAGAGCTTAAACTGCACATCTCAGGTGAGTACAGTTTTGATATGTTGTGTAATAAACCCTAGAGATTGATTTAACAGTGAGAACTATCCAATTTTAGGCTCATCTGTCGAAATATTTGCTTGGGCATTGATGCCTCAGGTTAGGTCAAGTTGCCATTGACCGCTGCGTGGCAACTTGACCGACGCCTAGGGTTGACACAAAAAAATAACGTGACTGCATTTTTTCCTTTTTTATGTGTTTCGAGTTTTGCATAGTAAAATCAATAAATTTGCTGCAAATTTCGAATAATCCAGATACTTATACTCTCTTTGATGACAACGATTTATCATATTTCTAATGAAAAATAAATGTTTCCTTACCTATTAATAAATACCTATAAGTATTAAGTAATATACATATACATATGTATTAAATTTAGTTTAATAAATAAATAGTTCATTAAAATTTGTGTCTTGTTTGTGACAACCCTATCCGACATGTAATGCTTTGTATGAAATCATTACAAATCCCGTGGCAACTTGACCAGGTAGCCAGAGCCTAACAGTTTATTGTAAAGCTTCGGGCTGCAATATTTAAAAAGTCGAAGACTTAAAAAATAATAGCAACTTAGCCTAAAACAAGAATGTTAAGCATCTACCTATGAAAACTGATGTGCAAGGTCAAGATACCACATCAGTGTCAACTTGACCTGTATTACGTTTATTAGTAAATAATGTCAGATTCAATATATTTTAAAGAAATACCTAGTAAAAGTGAATGATGAAATCATTCATGACATGAGCAAATCATAAAATGTTAATAAAAGTTTAACATAAATAAGTTAGCTAAGAAAAAGTAAAAAAATGTGGTCAAGTAGCCACATTTGACCGGTACCAATTTGAAATGGAGTATTTTTTTAAACATATTCACGGTACTCAATTTAAAACTTTATAATACAACGTTTTAAAACATAGTTTGTGACTGTGCTAGAAGTAGTTAGAAAAGTATACATGGTAAAGATCAAACCTGTAATAGCGATCGAACATACAGTTTAGTTTTCCACTTAAAAATTAAACTCATTAAAAGTTTCAGAAACTAAATTATAAGATTAGCACTATAATCTAACATATTATTATATACAGAGCACAGTCTAACTCCGTTAAAATAGGGTCTTGTGCCGTTTTTTCACTACGATCGCATCTCACACAATGTCTAATAAAAGCACATTTGAGTTTATAGAGGCATACGATTAAAATTGACAGCATTTAAATTCTATTATATCCTACTTGTTCGTGCGCCAAGAAAACAAACATTATTGCCATTGGATAGATTAATTTGACCACACCAACCATCTGGCCTATTTAGAGAGTGGTATATTATTATGACCGCCTCCTTGGTACAGTGGTTAGCGCGTGCACGTAGAACCAAGGGGTCCTGGGAACGAATCCCCGTGGGGACTGACTTAAAATGTCACGGTCTGGCAGGACACAGTGGCTGATCACTTTCTAGTCTCAAAATAGAATAGATAAGAGAAACAAATACAGGTATAATAAAATATGCCCCATATCCCACAAAGGGACATGGGACTTCACTCACACAAACGCATACACATACACACGTATAACGATGTATAACGTATGTATATCGTGATTAAATTAGCCGTAGGATTGAAAAAGATGAGCTAATATTGATTCTTCTGACCTGACCTGACCCGTAGTTTATTTTTCTTATTCTATAAAATGATAGTTTAATAACTTCCAATTAGACCCACTTGATGGTGTTTACTCGGAACATGTTAAGAGTATTGTAATAAGTATTGTAATAAGTATTTACAATACTTATTTGTAGGAAAAGCTTTTAAGAGGGGAAATAATTTTAAAATAATAATAATGTATTGATTGTATTGTCTTGTAATAGAAAGATAAATTGAGAATGAAAGGAAAGAGATTTAATTTAACCCCATTTTGCGTTCTATATATCCAAACGAAAAGCTTTGTGCAAAGGTCAGGCCATAGAGAAGAATTAGGTACTGTTCGTAGGACGTTCGAATTTAAAATCTTAATACTATTATAAAGGCGAAAGTTTGTAAGGATGTATGGATGTATGGATGTATGGATGTTTGTTACTCTTTCACGTAAAAACTACTGAACCGATTACAATGAAATTTAGCACACATATAGAGGGTAACTTGGATTAACACATAGGTTTTATCCCGGAAATCCCACGGGAACGGGAACTATGCGGGTTTTCCTTTGAAAACGCGGGCGAAGCCGCGGGCGAAAATCTAGTTAACCTATAAATACAAGGACAAAAAAGATCCGCCGAAGGCTCGAGAGCTGGTTCTTGCATGATTTATACTGAAGGATTTTTTTTTATAAGTGTTTCATAATAATATTGTATTCCGATTATTTATGGCCGATTTTTCAATCCGTGGTTAAAACTTATTCGCCCAATAAAGTATTACACGATAACATATGTCACCCGTAAACTGTCAAATACAGGAAAAGAATAAATTTTTGAAATGGTTGTTTAATACGTTATTCGACGAATAAGTATTAACCAAGGATTGAAAAATCAGCCCTTATTCGACTTGAAATGTTATTCGCATCCGGATAGGTCTAGGCAGGCGGTTCATGGTTTTTATTACATAAAATTGAATTAAAACAACTATTCAATTGGTTTAAACAAATTAGTTGATTACATTTTCATGTTCACCAAATTGTAACGGGAGTTACTGTTAATTACAGTTTTCGTCTATACAATTAAAGATTTATAACTAAATCAGGGTCCCACAAAACAACTTTCAATTTCATGCTTGTAATACACACAAGGTCTGTCTTGCTGTTTGGTTGTGATATTATTGTACTGTGGCACGTTTATTGTAAATTATATCACGTATTATGGAGTTTATTAAAATTGTATTGTTGATAATTATATGAGACTAGCTTTCCGCCCGCGGCTTCGCCCGCGTTTTCATAGAAAAACCCGCACAATTCCCGTTATATGTGTGCTAAATTTCATTGTAATCGATTCTGTAGTATTTGCGTGAAAGAGTAACAAACACACACACATCCTCACAAACTTTTGCATTTATAATATTAGCAGGATATGCTTTGATCAAAATTTTATCGATGGAACATCGAAAATTCATAAAAAAAATCAAATAAAGAAAATTATTATGGGATCTTGCTTTCAGCTTTTGAAGGTACATTGCATCATCCTTGGTGGCTAATTATAGTTTGTTTTTTGTTTCAGTAACGCTACAGATAGATAATTTTTAATAATTTGTCAAAAATTATGACCTTATCTGACTCTTATATATAAATCCCAGTTTCATCAAGCTCTGTTAGTTAGTTTAACACGCTGTTAACTCTTTTAACGGGACATCAATGTAAGGGAGTGTCCCACCATGACATGGCATGGCATGGCATTATATTTAACCCGTGGCATAGAGGCTCTTTAAATTTTTAACAAGCGATTAGAAAAAATGATTTGAAGTTTTCTTGCTGTCAAGATGGACTCTGCATACTATTTTATTTTTGAAAATTAAGATGTGTTGGATGATTTGTATAATTTGGATTATATAGTGCGACCGCGACGGCCCAGAATTTATAAAGACGTCGTCATTGTTTCGAAGAATATGATGATGTTGATTTTAGTACAAGATTTCGTTTATCAAAACAATCGGTTTTGGAAGTATTGCAATTAATTGAAGATAAACTCGAATAACCGTCGGATCTGTAAGTAAAACTATCTCGTGAGGTAATATTTATATATTTATGTGCATAAAAGGTTCCTTCCTACATACTGTATTATTTTCAATTAAACCATAATAATCCTGTGAGTCATGTCAAATCTAGTATTGAATACCAATAGGTACTTAAAATGTAAACTTCACCACTACTCAGGTAAGGCTCAGGCCTCCTCATGATTATGAAATGTACTTATCTTAATTTTAAATTCTGTTTTAGGAATCTATCAGTTACACCTACAGACCAACTGCTTATTAGCGGCCTTTACACGCAAACTCTATCGCGCATGAAACAGCAATCGT
>CAJQZN010016201.1:0-12921 GCA_907164685.1 Colias eurytheme | reverse complement strand
CATGGTTAACTATATGAATTTGTCAGTAAGTTCAATTCACGGCGTAAACTGACTATGAATAAGGGGTAATAATACAGCCTCTGATGGTTTCTTATACGATTCAAAATTACAGCTCATTCGAATTTTTAGCGTCTTCATAAATGCGGCTTTTATTATATATGTAACATCATGAGAAATTAAAAAAAAATAGAAAAAATGTTGTGTGGTTTTATGAAACCACGGTAAAAGTGAAACTGTTCGAACGGTTCCGAACACTGCTTTATACCTACTCGGCAGCCGACCGTCACGCGACATGCGCTACACAGACCAAAAAGTTTGAGACGATGTAATAAAAGTTTCACTTTAAAAAGTTTATTACGAATTGGGATCTGAAACCGCTTCATACATTCAGTCTAGACGCAGATAATTGTGCAATATTATCCACAGATATACCCGGACGAGGGCCACAGCCTGTCCGGGGTCCGGCGGCACGTGTACCGCAGCATGCGCGCGTTCCTGGACGAGTGCTTCCGCCGGCTCGTGCCGCCCGAGAGCAAGGCGGGGCTCCGGAACGGCGGCAACCTCGACTGAGACACGTGGGGGGAGGAGGAGCTCTACTCGTGGTGATTATTACATTTCATTTAATAACTCAGGCTCCGGAATCACAGACACAATAGAAAATATATTGTGTCGTGGACCGATCGAGCCGTTCGGGGCTCAATGGGTTAACAAACTGTAAACAACTAAAAAGTTATCTATAAATTTTTAAATATGTATTATAAAAAATTCGAGAGCCGGGTTTCGAACCCGCGTCTTCTGACCCCTTGACCACCTGTACTCCCGCCAGAGCAATCAAATTAATTCTGTGTCCTAGAGACACCTCAGTCGTCGTAATTAATTGTATGTAAGTGAGAGTAATGTTCAAAATCTAAATTTAACACTTATTAGAAAACTCTGCCTAATAGACGCGTAAGCAGAGTTTTGCGTTGAAAATTGATACTAGTGGTTTATTCATCATTGCTTGCATTTTAGTAGAAGTCATTATATACTAAAGTCTCAATATATAACAAACAAGTATTAATTTTGACCATTAAAACATGGTTAATTTGTCATCTTTTAACGTTATAAATTATTATAATCAATTCCTAGTTGGTAATTGGTATCACTAGTTTAAATTGACCCCTTCATAATACACTTCTTGTGAAGTTCCTTGTAAAAAAACTGTTTTATTAGTAAGTACCTTTATTAATTCCTTCCATTTTTTCAGGTAATCGCAAACTCAAAGACTATATCGAAGAACCTGTAGTACAATTATTTCCATATCTCCTCGACTGCCGCATCAGTGTGCTTGTGATGAAAACTTATATGATGCGACCATTTTGTGAATCGTGATTCGTGAACCTCTCTTCCTCTGCGTGCAAAATTATATTATTATTTAAATATCTTAGTACCTTATATTTAATTATTTTAGTATCTTAGGGCATTGTCATACAATGAACAACTAAACTCATATATTATTATGCTCATAATTATAGCGATATAACGCTCAAAATATGTCCGAAACAAAACTGTGCCGCGCGTGAATTAGGCAAACTTTTTTGAGCGAATGTAAGTTTAGTTATAGTACGTCAATGTGTTTCATTGTGGTTGCTATAAATATGGGGTTTGAATAAAGGTGTTCATAAAAATATTCTTAATATAATGGATGATTGTACTTCCATGATTTTTAGTGCTAAACGCTAATCGTTTCTTTTTTTTTAGATTTTTTTCTCTAAAAGGTGAAAGGGGAGTCAAAGTATTTTTAAATGTAAATGCGTTATTAAAAATTCGTATTGTGATCGGGTGTGAATCTTAATATACATTGACGTTAAAATTTGAATTGTCAGCCATGTTGAAAGCTACCACAATAATAAATATGTATTTCTATTAGAATAAATTAAAATTATACTATTGTTTGAAAAATCTATTTTAGAAGACGACTGTTACGAAATAAGTCGAAAACTCAAATTAAATATGATAAGTCGTTAAAATTTCACAGCCCAAGTTGTAGTCTACTTTTAAACGGATTAGGATGCAATTAAAATTCATCAACTATAATTTATTATGTTTCACGTATTAATAATTTATTTAATAGATAATGGAGTTTAAATTAGAGTGACAATATCTTAAAAATAAATAGCCAATAAAAAAAATCGTAATGTCACTGGCAATTCGGAAAAAAAATTCTAAACATTTGAACAGCAATTTTCGATTCTTTAATTTCTCTCTTATTATTATTATTAAATTATTGCCATAAGTTAACCAAACATTTAAATATCTTTGAAGATGTTTTCTTTTTTTATCTTAAATAATAATTAGTAGGTATTTAAAAATGATAGGTCTGATCTATCGCATGTAAAATATTCGCAAATTCCATAAATCTATTTAGCGATTTAATAAAGGAATTGATAGTTCTTTAGTCAATCATTTTTGTGATTTTAGAATAATATAGCGTTAATGTTCATGAAATAAAGAATACAAAAAGTGTGTTAAAACTGTTGTGCCGTGTGAATTTTAATAGTTGTTTTATAATTATTATAATAATAAAAAATCACGCCAAATACTGTCGAAGTCTTTGCTCATAATTATAATTATTGCTGTACCTATGTAAAAAATACTACTCTACCAATTTGGCGGGAATTTTGACATGAACATAAGACCACAAGACGTTTATACAGATATTTTTTTAAACGATTAGGAAAGCTGTTTTTTGGTAATTAGTTTTGTTGTTTTGTTTAAAATTTAATATTATTAATGGTAATTTGGCTGCATTGTATTGGATTAAACGAACCAATTGGATAGAAGCTGTAGGTATGTTATTGTTTAATTTTTAAAAGGTAAAGTGTTATTTCTAAAAAACGTGTACAGATGTAAAATATAGCTCTTTTTGAGTAGATAGCGTGTCTTAAATTCAATTTGTAATAAATAGTGTTCTAACAATTATTATCTATTACCATTATTGTCATACTACATATAAGTACTTTTTAGCGAGGATAAGTATAGAAATTAAACAGATTTTTTTATTTTGTTACGTCAAATTTGCTGTTTATTGCGTATTTTTTTATTTCCAACCAATAAATAAGAATTTTATTTATCCGACATTTTTATCATGTAAAACTGTGTTTATAACATGTAAACTTTTTTATTCCTAGGCAGTATAAATTATTGTGGAAATTATAGGAATAAAATAACAGAAATTGTGAAATAAATAGTAATGAAATAATTGCATGTATGAATTATGATGGTCTTGATTAGATACAGTATCTAAATACATCGTTGGAAAATAGATTGTACTAAAATTAATGACAATATTAACATTTTTATTTATTTAGATTCTGTGCTTTAACTTCGTGTAGTTTAATGACAGTTAGGTATGGAGTTTAACAAAATTGCATGGTTCTAGTTAAAATGACTAATATCCTTAGATAAAAATTAATATTAGTAACGACCAATAGCGATTTAAATATCTTGAAAAGTTTTTGACTAATTAGTGAATTTAAATTAGAACTTATAGTGCTTTAATAATTCTAGTCACATTTAAATATTTTAAGTAAATAGCAATAAATAGATTAAACATTTTAAATCATTCTTCCATTGGCACCATCTATTTTATAAATAATTCAATTTTTAAACCTTATAAAACACCAATTTTAATAGTATTGAAAATACGAAATATAATATTTTTATTGATATTTAAAATAATGTTTCTATCACGCGTCAGTAAAGTGCGAATCTTTAGAAATTTCCAGTAATTTCCCGAAACCATTTTTAGCCTTAACAATAGACATAAATTGTTAGATATAAAAGTTTTTTAACGCGGAATATGTATTGATACAATATTAAAAATTGTTTGCTAATTTTGTCTTCATATAATTTAAATAAGTCTTAAAATATGTTTGGCATGTTGAAAGTTATATCAATGGGCTATTCAGGTTGAGATTATTGTATGAATAATGATTTAATATAAGTTTATGTTTATCATCCTATTTAAAGGGTGTAAATAAATCCTTTAAAACAGGTTAAATGTTGAAAACAAAGTTAGTTTTACATATTTTGTAGAACCTATTCCGGTATTCGATAATATTGACGTGAATGGCACCTATATTGTATCTACATTAGTTAACACAGCTCTCCTTTTTATATATTATCTGCATTGTATATTTTGTTCTGGAGTCAATTTACGACGATTTGTTTTTAAAATATTTAAATTGCCGACCATCTCAATTATTTTAAACACCCTGCTTCAAAAATCAAGTGAGATATTTGAACCAAAGTGCCAAACGTTATTTTCAAATGTTAATTAGGAATTAGATTAGACATTGCAGTATTATTCACACCATTTAGGTATTAATATTTTTATCACGTCCTCCCTGTAGCAATACAACCACAGAATAAAAATAAATTTAAAAGGGAATAAATTGTAAAAGATTTTTTCCAACCTTTATGGTTTATAAAATGTCACTTTTGTATTAAAATCAGACACAGAAAAATAAAATCATCATAAAACGTTTAATGTGAATTTTTGTTATTAAATAGAAATAAATTTAAAAAGAACTAAAACATTTCCTTTTTTAAATAAAATAAATTGATGCATTATAACTAATTGTCTGTGGTTGTATTAAATACCTACACAATAATTATTATTTTCTCCTGAAACAAATAAAATAGATTTTATTTAATTAAAATCTATCTATATTGTATATAAATAAGCGCACATAAATTGTGATTTCTTGCCTTTCGATGTTTGTCTGTAATTCATTGTTAATTTTATTACATGAAATGTCTTCTCAAGTTAACACCACAGTATCATAATTATTATAAGTGAATTGTTATTGCTTCAAATTTTATTTACCTACTGTTAATATTTTACTTCATTCATATTTTCATGGAGTTATATTCTATCGTATTGTGAATTTCAATAAACACATGATAAATTATGCCTTGTTTTATTTTAATCTGAACCACCAAAATAGATATTTAGTACCTCCCTACTTTGATAACATCATCTGTGTGTCATCTCGTTTGTCGCTATAATAATATATTCTCCCTAAACTACTAAACGGATCATAATTTATAAAGTTTCGCACATTGTTTGTAGTTATAATATACTAACGAACGCGTCCGAGACGAGCAACAGCCCTATAATATGCTGAAAGTGCATTGAAAATAAAAATCTTGACTTCCCTTCGAAGCATTAAGCGCCTTAACTAATAAACACAAAAATCTAGACGCCAAATGTTGTATCTGTGTACATCTATCTATACGAGTACTTATGTCCATTAATTGAATAAATTATGTAATTTATAGGTAAGAGTATCTAGGATAGAAAGTGTCCGCTTGAAATAAGGGAAACAGTGTAACATGAGCTTAAAATATGTGCTACTAAATTCATATCAGACACTCTTCTCGCGCCAATTTGATAGGTTCTTAAACGATACGATAACTTCTTTAGTTAAAAGATAGTCCTCCTTCCTCCATAGTGATACAGTTATTTTAAAATAACATTTGACATTGACTATAGCTTAGGACTATAGACTATACCCAAACTATACCGATATAGTTCCGTCTGCGGCCATGACATCTAAACTGATGTTTATTTTGGCGCGATGAAATTATACTTTGGTAGGGAAAATAAAATTGTCTACCTTCATTAACTTGGTTTTCTTTTAAATCGTAATATACAATTCATTTATCGAAAGTTATAAGTACGGTATTAAGAGCGCTTTTCAATCATTATAGCTCGATGTAGAAAATAGAAATTAGGTACGCTGTATTTGAAATGAAATGAAATGAGAATAATAAACTTATATTATGGACATATTGTGAAAAAAAAGATACAATTTGGATGAAAAAAAGGAACTTAAAAAATATACGTATGTATAATTAGGCCAACAACTCAGTGTGTCAACACTGATTTTCAGTGGCCGCCTTAGGATGTCTTATTTGAAAACTACACAGAAATAGGAGCGCCGTGAAGCGCTAGGCGGGGCTTCGTCGTAAAATAAATTTGTAATAGGTGCTCTGAAAGTAAATTTAGCATAATACATTTAAAGCAAATTTAAACGGCGAAATCAAGTGCCTGCGACATATATGAAGGAACTTGATGTTGAAACAAAACTATTTCGTCTTATTTCGACACATTCTGATATGGGTCTTGGAAGTCTTGGATTAATGAAGGAATGGATTTTTAATATATTTTGCATTCTAAATTATTATATGTGCATCGTTTTCTACTTCCTTTGTCTATTAGGTGTATAAAAATTCTTATCTTTTCTTCTAATCTTTTCGTATTTATGTATTCAAATTGAAGTTTCTTAGACTTCAAACAGGGAAAATAAAATTGTATAAAATAAAACACATTTTAAAATTATTGTCATTTATATTCACATTATCATAATTTGACATCATATAAGAATATGAAAAGTATCAAAATATTGACTTGAACATATACATTGTGTTGTAAAAATATATTCTTTTTATTGATTACGCAGAGATCTCTTCCCGTTGGCTGTATAATTGATTTACCTGGAAATGAAAAAAAACGTTATACTTAGGGCCGATTTTTCAATGCTTGGTTAAAACTTATTCGTCGAATAACGTATTAAACTACCATTTCAAAAATGTATTCTACTTGCCCGTATTTGACAGTTTACAGGAGACATTTTAATATGTTCGTGTAACACTTTATTGGACGGATACATTTTAACCAAGGATTGAAAAATCGGCCCTAAATCTAATAAAATCGTAGTAAAATTATTGTACATTGAATATTTTGTTAAAATAATGCTTGGGACGTGATCTACAATCGATATCAAAGTCATAAATATAGTTTTTAAATTTTTTGCCCGTTTCTTCTATACAGGCAAAAAATTATTTTAGGACATACATAATATTATGTCCGGGCTAAAATAAAAAGGGAAAGCATGAATTTACTTTAAATTTTGCTTGAATATTACTAACAGGTCAGGACCACATTTCCCTACTACCCTACTAATATTATAAATGCGAAAGTAACTATGTCTGTCTGTCTGTCTGTTACGCTTTCCCGCTTAAACCTCTCAACCGATTTTGATGAAAATTGGCACAGACAATCTTTAGACCCTGAGAAAGAACATAGGCTACCTGTTATTGCGAAATATGCGCACGGGCGAAGCCGGGGCGGACCGCTAGTAGGCTATATATCTCGCTTAGACCAATAGGAGCCAAGCAATGCGGGTAAAACCACGGGGCAGAGGTGGTAAATAAAAAATATTAATATACCTAATTAGAAGCGTTATTTGTGCTCTTGCTCATCAGTTTGGCGACCATCTCTTGTACTCGCTTCATTTCCTCCAACTGTGTCGTCACTTGATACAATCTGTTCTCTCTCTCTACTACCGTCTTCTCTAGTTGTTTTATCATCTGTAGTAGGAAATATTATTAAAGCATTTAATTAATTAATAGATAAAATATAATAAATAAATATTTCAGGACAATTTTCACACACGGCACAATCTGATCCCATACTAAGCTTTCGCTTTTGTTATAGAAACCAGATGGCTGATAAACATACATATATATAATTTTAAAATAAATACTTATATAGATAATTAACACCCAGACACAGAGCAAACATCTATGTTCATCACACAAATATTTGCTCCGGGTGGGAATCGAACCCACGACCTCTGGCTTGGAAGGCAGGGCCACTACCAACCTAGCCAACTGGTCAGTCAATTAACTTAGAACTTTTAATTTTTTCCTATTTTTCTTTTTGGTTGTTGAAAAGCATAATTTTTATAATTTTTTTAGATGCAAAGATAAATATAACAACCTTGTCTCATCATACTTTATTTTATTATTTTATTTTAATAACTAGCGACCCGCCCCGGCTTCGCACGGGTGCAATGCTGATACTAAATACACTACAGAAAAATTGTGAACGTTGTATAGGTATAAAAATATAGCGGTCGGCTCCGGCATCGCACGGGTATAAAATACATAGCCGGGCGGCCGCAAACGCTACGTCCCGCAATTTTTAAATCTGTAATATCTTCGAAAATATTCACTTAAATCATACGGTGTAAAGGGCCATATAGATCTATATTAAATGAACAATGTATTCAAGGTATTTAATTGGTTAAGGATTAATGCTGTATTGGTTAAAATCGCTTCGAAAATTAGCCATTATTTGTCGTAAAAAGTAAATGACAAAAAAAAGTTATTGTGGGTTATCCATAAGAGTTAGACATATACCATCGCGGACTTTTCTGTAGACCTTTTCAATGTGTATAATACTTAGTACATTATTTTGATAAAACTCGTAGGGTTCAGCCTGCGTTTGCAATGTAAGCGGAATAAATGTAATTTTTTACGACATCACATTAGAAACCTCAAAAACAACAGTACTTCTCCACTATTTAATGGATGTTATTATACATATAAACCTTCCTCTTGAATCACTCTATCTATTAAAAAAAACCGCATCAAAATCCGTTGCGTAGTTTCAAAGATTTAAGCGTACAAAGGGACATAGGGACATAGGGACATAGGGACAGGGAAAGCGACTTTGTTTTATACTATGTAGTGATATTATTATATACCTACTAAAACACACTGTATCTATTTATTATCTTCTATATAAAAAACTAGCTTTCCGCCCGCGGCTTCGCCCGCTTTGTCTAAAACCTAATAAATTATATACTAAAACCTTCCTTTTGAATCACTCTATCTATTACAAAAAACCGCATCAAAATCCGTTGCGTAGTTTTAAAGATTTAAGCATACAAAGGGACATAGAAAGCGACTTTGTTTTAAATACTATGTAGTGATGAATTGCCAAATGTGTTGCTATGTGGAAAACTGGAAATGCATATAACCGATTCCTTTTTTATAATATTTCTTGAAGTGCGAGGATGGTTCTTATGGAGAGAAAACGTATGTACCACGGGCGAAGTCGGGACAACTAGTAAGTTAATATAACGCAAAGAGTATGTCATAAACTTCGTGAATGGCTTCTGCTAGTCATAAATTAATGGGCTTCCCCGCGGTATTTCAAATGGTGCATTAATGTCGAATACAGGATTACTGTGGAGTCACTTAAATAATTTATGACGGTTTTAAACCGGGTTTATTGCAATTTTTACATGGAAGACTGAAGGAGTAATATTTTCAGAAACCATATGTATAATGTAGGTATACTTTCCTGTTCAATGCAAATCCATACTAATATTATAAATGCGAAAGTAGGTAACTCTGTATGTCTGTCTGTTACTCAATCACGCCTTAACTGCTTAACCAATTTGCATGAAATTTGGTATAGAGATATTTTGATACCCGAGAAAGGACATAGGATAGGTTTTATCCCGGAAATCCTACGGGAACGGGTTTTTCTTTAAAAACGCGGGCGAAGCCGCGGGCGTAAAGCTAGTATATAGATAATTCTTTTCTTATTTGAAAGCTGGTACTTGTCATGTCAATCTGGGTATATTAATATTATAAAGTTGAAGAGTTTGTTTGTTTCTTTGATTGAACGCGCTAATCTCAGGAACTACTGGTCCGATTTGAAAAATTCTTTCGGTGATAGAAATAGAAATAGAAATAGGAAGCGTTTTATTTGTCACCATGTACCTAACTCTTAGTAATGTAATACACAAAACAGAAAAAAAAGATAGCAATGGAGGCAAAAAGGACTCCCCGTCAGCAAAGCAGCAACCATTATTTAAAATGTATTGCTGCACTGATTTTCAGAGGAGACCACGTGACTGTACAGATGCAATGATTCAGTATTAAATGATACATATAATTATGAAAGTGTGTTTATGAGTGAAAGTAGAGAAAAAATAGGTATAATGTGCAACTTAATTTTATTTTGCGAACAGTGGGAGAGTGTAAGATATTATATAAATACACATATCCATTTAGATAGCCCATTTATCGTGGAAGGCTATAGGCTATATTATATAATACTAGTGGTCCGCCCCGGCTTCGCCCGTGGTACATATTTCGCAATAAAAGGTAGCCTATGTCCTTTCTCGGGTATCAAAATATCTTCATACCAAATTTCATGCAAATTAGTTGGGTAGTTTAGGCGTGATTGAGTAACAGACAGACAGACAGAGTTACTTTCGCATTTATAATATTAGTAAGGATATCATCACGCTCAGATCAACAGGAACGGAGCACTGCGGGTGAAACCGCGGAGCACAGCTAGTCTTACATAACTAATCCATTTAAATTCGGTTCAGTTCTTTAATTTTAGTATTTTGGTAAAAAATAATTATTCTGAATGTTAAGGGAAGCGTTTAACCACGATCTCGCCTGATGATAAGCAACGATGTGATCCAAGCAATTACTATACATACTATATTTTCATTTTTTCATATAATTTTACCCCTTGCCCCACCCTGGGGCACAATTATAATGCCCCAACAAATCACGTTCCTCCACAAAATTACCCGCTATTCCCCGCGGCTTCAATCGCTCGACAAATTTGACTTTATTTTTAATTAAGATGTTTAATTACAGGGCTGTCACTGAGCTGTTTTCAATGTTTATAATCATGTCAACCCTGAATTATTTTTTGAAATAATAAACGACGTATATGTAGACCAAATCTACAAACACACATATGCTTGACTTTCCTTTTTAACGTAAGCAAAAAAGCTATCTATGGTTGTAGAACCTAATATAATAGTTAAGTAGTTTCTTAATAAGGATTAAAACTCAAAACTCAAACTCAAACATTTATTTATTCAATTAGACTTCTTCGAGAAACACTTTTGAATCGTCATATTTTTACATATTTTTAACATAATTACCACCGATTCGGAAAGCAGTATCTATATGGAGAAGAACCGGCAAGAAACTCCATAGTTGCTCTTTTTAATCTTGTCCTATTACAATTTATTTTTACAAAATATGTAACTGTAAAATTATTGTTTTTTTTAACGATCTATATTATATTATAAATTGGGATAAATAATATCACTACATAATATAAAATAAAGTCATTTTCCTCCATCTATATTAAAATGCTTAAAACTACCCAACAGATTTTGATGCTGTTTTTAAAGTGAAACTTTTATTACATCGTCTCAAACTTTTTGGTCTGTGTAGCGCATGTCGCGTGTATCGCGGCTGCCGAGTAGGTATACCTACTCGGCAGCCGACCGTGACGCGACATGCGCTACACAAAGCAGTGTTCGGAACCATACGAACAGTTTCACTTTTACCGTGGTTTCATAAAACCACACAACATTTTTTTCTAGTAGATAAGGTTTCGAGGAAGATTTTTGTATACATTTTGTTAAATTTTAGATAAAGCGGGCGAAGCCGCGTGCGGGAAGCTAGTAATAACTAAGTCATTTAACAATATTAAATCCATGGAAATGTCCTATCATCCTGCTTAAACTGAATGTCATTGTTTTTCAAATTTTCAGGGTTGCCTCTGTAATCTTTAGCACAACCCTATCGTAAGTTTTAATTAAATATTTAAATTCATCGCAGAAGCCGCGATAGCGCGCCCTCACTGTGAGGGACGGAATCGTGTTGATACTTGATAGAAAATATTAAATCTATAATATAAAAATGAATCCCAAAATGTGTTGGTAAGCGCATAACTCGAGAACGGCTGAACCGATTTCAATAATTCTTTTTTAATTATATTCCTTGAAGTACGAGGATGGTTCTTATGTAGAGAAAACGTAAATATTATGTACCACGGGCCAAGCCGGGGCGGACCGCTAGTTTATTATAATATCTTTGCGAGTCGACAAAACGACAGTTAATATTTTCTTGTTTAAAATATGATAATACAAAATGTATCAATGTACATAATATTATTATTACTACGCGTTCAGCTATGACATTCGTGCAAAGAAATACCAATACTTACAATAAAGAATACTGCAGTAGGTATACAAAAATAAGTCTGACTTATAAACTAATTCAATGTAATGTCTTTGCTTTGTCGACGTAAATTTTTCAAATCTTATATACGCGATTTTAATCCTAAACTGGCGAGCATTTTTTGAGCTACGGTTGATCAAAAACCTCGTATAGAATAAGCACTAAATTGGCGGGCAAAATTGTTATCGATAGGCGAGAATGTTGTTAGGAACCACATAAGTAGTTACTTATGTGGTAGAAACTATTATTTTTTAGATAACAGAAAGATGCAACACGCATACATCGAGAGCAACTCAACAATACTTTAATCAACTTTGCTTAACAAAATGTTACGTTGACGTTTAAATATGTTAAAGTATCAAGACTATCCATTCCCTAACACGCTGTTAACAGTTGAAGCGGAGCGTTTCCGTCGCGAATGGTGCGACATGGTTATTATATTCTGTATTTATATTATTTCTGTGTTTTTAGTATAAAAGATATTGAAATTGAAGTTTTACCAACTTTAATGAACTTCATATAACTCTATTATTTCACCAAAACACATCTTTGTTTATATTTAGTTTTATAGCATTCAAATGCTAAATTTAAGTTACAATTAAATCCATACTAATATAATATTATATATTATGCGAAAGTAACTCTGTCTGTCTGTCTGTCTGTTACTCAATCACGCATTCACGCCTATTAAACTACTGAACCAATTTTCATGAAATTTGGTATGGAGATATTTTGATACCCGAGAATGGACATAGGCTACTTCTTATCCCGGGAAAATGACGCAATCCCGGAAATCCCACGGGAACGGGAACTATGCGGGCTTTTCTTTGACTGCGCGGGCGAAGCCGCGGGCGGAAACCTAGTAATATTATAACTGCGAAAGCCTGCTTATCTATTCTATATTATCCATTACTCTTTACGGGCAAAACTACTGCACAGATTCTGTATGGGCTGCTGATTGATATGGTATGATATCCCATACACTCCTTTAGTTGATAAATTGATAGTTTGATA
>CAJQZN010016200.1:0-12694 GCA_907164685.1 Colias eurytheme | reverse complement strand
AAAAAAAGCAATTGTTCCACCTGTCCAGCCTCGAACCTCTGTCTTTTCAATGGAAGCCACTGAGTTACTACTTTTAAGATTATGAATAGACAACCAATAACAAAAGGTCCTTTAAAGAATTTATACAACAAAAACTATTTTTCAAACACCTACAAATCAACCAAAAAGCCACATTCATATACCTGTTTCACCTTCTACGGTTCTACCCGCAGAATTTATAAAAAAATATACCCACGAATTCAAAGTAACACAATTGAAAACTATCAGATAATAAGTCAGCCATCTTTTGATATCTTTTGTGATATTGCAAAAAGTTCACATGGTACCCATTGTATATTTACTTACCTGCTCCGTTCCATGTCTTAAAGCAGTATTATATCCAGTGTGGAAAAGAGACAGCGCTATATAGGTAGTATAGCGCCATCACTTTCCCATACTGGAAATAACACTGCTATAAGACATCATGGCACCGAACTTTGGTACATATATTCTGGTCTCTATTGTCCGTTTAGAAAGTTGATGACGTAATACATTATATTAGGTTATGGAGTCAAGGTGATACATAAAGAGCATCGGTAACTATTCGTTATCTGTAGTCTAAATAAAACATTTTAATAGGCGAAGCAAGGTTGATCAACAATGCTTTCGTGGGAAAGAAATTGCAGATCTATTTCTCTGATCTTAAAAAAATAGTATTATTATACCTACTAACTAACTTATTTAGTCCATTCGAATGTTGATACGAGTGATTTTTTTTCAAAATACACTTGAAAAAGTGGCTTTATCTTGTTAGGCACAGTAGAAGGCTGAAGGCAAAAGTTCAAGTATAGAATTGTTTCTGCATACAGAAAGTTCGAATTCTATCCTTCAGTTTAGAATACATCTACTATTGTATACATTTTTTATCATCGAACCTTAAGGAATGTTAATTTGGTCTTAGCTTTATTTTAAAAACGAAAACGCTTCTCATAGTAATTGCGTATGACCACAGATCACAGAAACCTATGCGTATGACCTTCCTATGTACACGACATTTCACATTTGACATCTAATAGTATAAAACTAAGTCGCTTTCTTGATTCAAGAGGAAGGTTTTAGTATATCATTTATTAGATTTTAGTAAACAATATTTGAACTCCAAATCTCAGGGGTGAGATAATTCCAACTACATAGTACCTACCTAAGTATTTTAGCAACCAACATGTTTAATTTTGGCAAAACACACAACACTAGGTACTTCTAGTACAGACTTAGGCCAAATCGTGACTTGAACTGTGACCTAACTAAATTACACAACGCTTGGCTTTCTAGAAATTGTACCTAGTCTTTTGTCCATCTAGACTTTTAATCGAGTTTACATAATAAGGATTCAGTTATTTAATTTAAATTTAAAAAATAAAAAGTGTACATTCTGAAGTCTTTTCATTTTTACCTTTAACAAGACCAAGATGTATCAAGGGAAGGGACTGGCTCTCTTAACACAGGCTATGCCTAGCAAGAGAACCAGAGCCTCATATTCAATTTTGTATAATCTAAAGGTGAAATAAAGATTTATTTTATTTTTTTTTTTTTTTTTTTGAAGTCAATTTTTTTTGTCCGTACGTTTCATCAAAAGAAAAAGTAAATTTAGTTCTTGGTCACGGCATCACGCGTGAACGGGTGGACCGATTTCGATAATTCTTTTTTATTACATATATTCCTTGAAGTACGAGGATGGTTCTTATGGAGAGAAAATGTAAATATATACCACGGGCGAAGCCGGGGCGGACGACTAGTAATTTATAAAAGTGTAATCTTTGTACGATTAACTCAATCCTACATGCATGATTCAATAAATTAAAGTTAATTCAAGCCAAATTTCATAAATTTATCGTAAATCTACCGTCTGTACAAATTTCAACTAAAAGAGACCTTAAAACCGAGCAAAACCGGGACGAAGTAGTTGTCAATTATCACCATAGATATTAAAATAACGTGACTTCATTCACAGATACGTCCATTTTGTATAAATGGCGAATTTCAACAATAGTGATAATTTTTGTTACGTTCTCATGTCGGAGGTCAGAGAAAGTTAAAACTGAACCATTAATTTGAGCTTTCTTATTGTTTTAAACACGCCTATTATAATAATACTAGCTGTACCGCGCGGTTTTACCCGCATTGCTCCGCTCTTATTGGTCTTAGCGAGATGATATATGTACTATAGCCTTCTTCGAAAAATGGACAGCGTGATGATATGTACATAATATATACATAACTATAGTTCCTCGAAAAACGGAATAAGTATCGAACAGTGAAATAATTTTTCAAATCGAACCCATGGTTCCTGCGATTAGCGCGTTCAGGCAAACAAACTAAATCAGTTTTATTATGACTACATGCAAATTGCAATGTTTATGTCTTGCTTTCTATTTAAATATCTATGCTTAATATTATAAAGTTGAAGAGTTTATTTGTTTGTTTGAACGAGCTAATCTCAGGAACTTCTAATCCGATTTGAGAACTTATTTCGGTGTTAGCTAGCCCATTTATCGAGGAAGGCTAGGCTACAATTTATATATCATCACGATAAGACCAACAGGAGCGGAGCACTGCGGGTAAAACCGCGGGGCACAACTAGTTATAAAAATAAAATACAATATGTAACGCTGTATTTTAAAGGTCATAGTAGTTAAATTAAATAGCTTTTGCAACAATATTTGCTTGTAATTCGTTATAGCAATCAATTTTTATTATTATTGAGAACATTCAAAGCAATCTCAAATAATTGTTTTTTTTGTATTATTTATTTTTTTTAGATTTCTCCTTTCCAGTTATAAACCTAGTATTGCAAAATTACATTTCTGCATGTACGGTACCTGAAGTACTTCTGTATGTACAAGGATTAAAAAGTACCTATGTAGTCGTTTTTACATAGGAAACAATTAAAAATTGCATCATATAAAACCAATGCCTTTTAGAATATGGAACGATTTTCAATTCAAAAATAAAAAATTAGGAATGTGATACCGATGCAGTGTTATCGATAAAATTTAAATTAAATAATACTCAATTTTTAAGTTGCAGGAAAAACAATATTTTATATTTAAATTACAGTGTCAGTTGTTCAATTAGTGGATTAAATATTTCTAAAGCTTATTCATTATTATATCTAGATTCTACTGCGTTTCATGGTCTAATGCCCGCTCACCTCTTCCCTACTCGAGATGTTAGTTGTCTAGATCACGTCATGTTAAAAACTAATAAAAAAACCATAACTCTTGTAATTAACTCCTTTATAACGGACCATGCACCTATTATGCTGTCAATTGAAAAAGGTAAACCAAAACTTAATCCCCTTAAAACTGTCACTCGTTCTGATTCGGATGCAATAGTTGAAGAGTTACTTAATACTGACTTTACACATATCTTCGAGAATAAGGATCCCGAAAACTGCTCACAATTTTTGGTGGATACTATAAAATCAGCAATTGATAAGTTTACATCACATATTGTTGTCTCTCACCGTAAGCAAATTATTAAACCTTGGATTACCCCTGGGCTTCTGCGATGCATTCGTCAACGCGATAAATTACAAGCTGTGTGGCAAGAAAATCCAAAAAACTTAACTAACGAGAAAGTTTTTAAAAGGTATCGTAATTTCTGTAATAACCTATTAAAAGATCTTAAACGTAAATATGAAGAAAACTTGCTCGAGAAGGCTGAGGGTAATCCAAGAGCAACGTGGAATGCTATAAAAAAGATAACTAGTACTGGTGGAATATCTAATAATAATAGAGACATTCTGGCTATTGACGAAGACCCAAATATGGCAGTTAATAAAATTAACCACCATTTTGTGAGCATTGGAAAGGAATTGGCAACTAAAATACTGGTGAATAGTTTTGACAAGCCTACTAATAATAATGATAATGCTCATAATAATTCTCAAGTAACACAGTTAAACTCGATGGCACTTCTGTATGTGGATTTCTGTGAAGTCGAAGCTGCAATACTCAGCCTTAAATGTCAAAGTGCTCCTGGTTGGGATAACATTCCAGCCAATATTATCCAAAGAGCTAGGAAAGCCCTAATTTCTCCCATAGTGCACATTATTAATCTGTGCTTGGATAAAGGGACCTTTCCCTCAGTATTCAAAAAGGCGATTGTCCGACCTATACATAAAGGTGGAAGCAGAGACAGCATTCTAAATTATAGACCAATATCTATTCTTTCGTCTTTATCTAAAATCTTTGAGAAACTTTTACACAAACGTCTCGTCAACTATTTGAACAAATACAATATCATCTCTAACAATCAATACGGCTTTCGCAGAGGTCGATCGACGGAAGATGCTGTACTTGAGTTAACTAATGTTATCACAAGAAATATAGAAAACAGAGACAAAACTATAGCTATATTTCTTGATCTCGCCAAAGCGTTTGACACTGTGTCTATTCCCATACTTATTAACAAAATGGAATCTGTTGGAATTAGAGGAGGAGCATTGGAAGTATTTAAGGACTATCTACAGAATAGGTCTCAATTGGTTAAAGTTGACGAGTATTTTAGCACTGAAGAATCTCTTTCTTATGGCGTCCCACAGGGAAGTGTTCTAGGACCGACACTGTTTCAAATATATGTCAATGAATTATGTGAGTTGCCCATTACGAACGCTAAAATACTTTCTTATGCAGATGACACAGTCTTGATCGTTCACGGTAGTTCTTGGAATAGCTGCCACAAAAATGCAGAAGCCGCGCTACAAACAGTAATGTTGTGGTTGAAAAGAAACTTATTAACCCTTAATGTCAATAAAACTAAATTCGTTACTTTTGCTAGCAATCTGTCACAAATACCTGATGACGAATTTTCAATTACGGCTCATAATTGCTTGCAGCAATCAGATACCTGTGATTGTAACTCAATTGAGAGAGTCTCTGAGATTAAGTATCTGGGAGTAATAATAGATTCGACACTGCGTTGGAGTAGTCACATTCAAATGGTCTCAACTAGACTTAGAAAAGTCATGTACCCTATTAGAAAACTTAGACTAGTGAGTGATACTAAATTATTAAAAATCGTTTATTACTCTCTAGGTCAATCGCTAATAACGTATTGTATTACAGTATGGGGCAACACACACAAAACAAAACTACTTCCACTCGAAAGAACGCAAAGAGCCTTGTTGAAAGTTATGTTGTGTAAGCCCTACTATTACTCCACCTCTTCCTTGTATAATGATTGCCAACTCTTATCTGTGCGCAAACTTTTTATTTTCAATGCAATGTTAAAAAAACACAAAACAATTACATTTGATCCTAATATATTGTTGCATCGGAGGAATTATATTGTCTGCATGACTGCAGCAGTAAGAACGGATTTGGCCAAACGTCACTTTAATGTTGGTAGCTCATTTTTATATAACAAAATAAATAAGTCTCTCAATATTTACTCTCTAACCTGTAATAAAATAAAACCGATTTTAAAGGAATATCTATTAAAACTATCATATGAGGACACTGAAGCTCTATTATTGTAAAGATCATAAAAAAAAACACACACACACACACTCTACACAAACGTATACACACATTCACACACCCATACATACTCTCTTACATATACTCATGTTTATTGTAATGTAATGTAATTTTATCTCCAATGTAATGAAATTCTAATATATACTGTAATTTTAATATTAATTTTAATCTTTAATTTTAGAAATAACATAGTCATTTCTAGTTAATTTGAGGGGTGGGCGCAGGTGTCTGTAGCACAGTTTTTACTAACACAGATACCGGAGTTCCTCCTATTTTTATTGTATAATTTTTCAAATAAGTTTATGATATTAACTTTATGTGTTATTTTGCTGAATAAATGAAATGAAATAAATGAAACTTAAAGTTTAACTGACTTTGCTAAATAATAAAACTAAAATAAATAAAATAAATTATTTCATTAGATTTAAAATGCGGTAGGTACCTGTACATGCCCTGTGTATAAGTTAACATTACACACGATAGAATTTCGATAAATATAAATAAGATTTTGCTCCAATTCATATATAGCTTTAGGTATCAATAATTATACATTCTTCATAGTACAACTTGTGTTCCAAAGAGTACGATCAGTATGTAGATTGTCGGTACATACATACGTTTCAAGTCTTTCTTAATTCACCATCCGCGTGGGATGCGACAGTTATGTTTTATGATTAGGAATTGTCTCGTGACGGTACAGAGTCAATTGGCAGAACTATGTCACATAGAGTTATGTTTTAAGCTCATATCATTGGATTGTAACGTATCACTAATAGAGCATGATCTATGAGTAAAATACTATTAAGATATAGGCATGATATTTTTTGTAGAATTTCAAAAAAATATATAATGTAACTACTATTCGGAATTTGGGTAAGTATCGTCATTATATGTTATTATGATGTTCATGAAAATAAATCGATAGTTTTATTGTTAGTTCTAGATGTGTGTTTTAAAGAAATGAATGTTTAATACAGAAGGTACTTCTTCATGAACGTTATTTCACGTCCCACCGGGCTAGTTGTTCCATTTCTTTGTATGATATGATACCACCTAGTTCCAATAATCCGATGACTATTACATTATTATTGTTTAAAATTAGGTACTCATGTTTATTCCGAGAATTCTTCAATTCAATAGTTTTAAGTCCTCAATGCTAAGGACACAGAAAGTAAAAAAATCAATCAGCAGATGTGAAATACATCTGTCCACAAGCGTTTATCGGAACAACAGAGACACGTTTGGTTTAATGGACCTCCAGCTTCAAACAAAACATATTTGACTTTTCTATATATTCGCAGGTTATCCACACTACCTATATTTGGTAGTTCTATCTTTGTGGATTATGACCTAAACCTTCATAGGAGGCCTATGGGATATAGGAGGCATATAGGAGGCCTAAGTAAATAAGCTGCTCATTAATGAAAAGTGTAACAAAAGACGATGCAGATGTTTTACAAGATATTTTCTCAGGGTACTCATATGTAAATCTATCCATGCTTATTCGGGTGAAAGTTATCGTCAAAATATCCTTGTATGCACCTTGCATGCGTAATTCGGTGAAGCGACATCTGGAGACGGCATGTCGTATAAGAAATTGGCTAAGTGCGAGTCGGATTCGTGACTCTAAGGGTTCGGTACAGCTTTATAAGCTAAAAAAAGATCAATTGCAAAAAAAATTACGCATCCTTCTTATGGCCGTGCTAAAGGTTCTTGAGATACATCCTGGTGACACATGGACAGACAGACGGACATCGAAATCTCAGTACCTAATAGGGTCCCGTTTTTACCCTCTGGTTACGGAACCCTAAAAATATGGTACACGATATGATACATGGTGGCCGGGGTCAAAGGTCAATTCACTAATTCTCCATATTAAGGCCCTTCTCAAAGGATCCTTGTGCGAAAGTTCGTTAATTTCGGATAATGCCGAGCGTTGTTGATTTTCGATGGAGTCAAAATGGTAAAAAAAAAGTCTTCAATCTGTACTGTTGTGTGTGTTCTTAAGTTTTTACATATAACTAATTAAAATAATAAATCACATGTTTGTATTACTTGATTTGATTATTCAATTCATTTCTACCAATTCTGTGTCTTAGGTGACTTTAAACAGTATTGCTGAGATTTACAAAATTATTGTTATTATGTAGATATAAAAACTCCTCCATGGTGATGTGATATAATGTATCGATAAATATAAGCAATTAATGTCATTGACCTTACAATTAGTTCCGCGCTAAGTAACACGCCTCGTTCTCATACTTATTAAGACTATATTAAGCTTTTAATTAATAAAAAGCTAGTTAATTTATAAACTAATTAAACATATGTATGTGAAAAATATACGTTTAACTATTTCTACTTCCAGAAATCTTGAAAAAATTGATCTCATTACCTATATACATAATAATGTGTGAATTATATTTTAGTTCAATTTAAAAAAAAAATTGTTGCTTATCGTCATTTAAATTTCTACTGCATCTTTTTAAACATTAAAATTTGATCCTCTTCCCAATCAGTTGTTTATTTATATATCTACTACAATTTTTAATAATTATTTCTTCTTATTTTCGTTTGAAACAATATTATACATATAGCTTAAACTTGCGTTGATTGGTTTTCAATGCTGGTTTTCATCCAAGATTAAGAGCCACTTATTAACTTCAAATGCTAAAAATATAATACCTTTCGCATGAATATGGCTTTATTTACATACGATAACTGTGGGAGAAATTCCTGTTTAATCGAGCAGCTTTATATCAATCATTTTGCTCGGCACCGCTGACATGTGGCCTTTGTGGTCGAATTACGCGCTGTTATTCTATGTTTTAATAAAAATACTTAGCGTGCATTACATTCTTTAATTGAAAAATGAGGAATATTCTTCTCTGTAGAGTATCCAGTTTCTGTATCTAGGTTACGTATTAAAGTGAATACATTTTATGCTAGCAATAAATGAATTCGTTTATAAATATTGGCCAAGATGTTCCAAAACTATTAAGAAATAGACTATTTGCTCATTTCTCACGCAGTATCAATTTTATTTAGAGATAAATACCTTTGGTATGTTTGTTATGTACTGTTGTGTATCAACAACTGGGAATTTTCAACACAATGGATCTAATTTACAATTTGTCAATTTTATTATTGAAACAAAAAAGTTCACAAGACGATGCCACGCAATCATCACGATAAGAGCTCATTACAAACTACTTAACTTCAAATTTATGGTCTGTTCGTCACATTCATGTTTCAAGTTCCAACAATTATTTGTGAAACAATGTAGGTACATAACGCATTACGCAAGAATCGAGTGACAATGCTGAGTGCGTCCAATCAATCTACGACTGTTGATCACGACTAGGGAATTCCAGAAAAGAGGAATCACGTGCAACGCCAGATCTGTATCTAAAAGCATTCACTGTCACGCACTCCGCTCGTTATGGTTACTGTTTGACTCGGAATATAGAAGTTTCTTTTATTAACTGTTTACAGCGATGCCGGGCATGGTATCACATTTCTTTGTTGATTCAAGTTAGCTTTGGTGAATGCTGAGGGTGAATGAAAACACTTGAGCTAGGAATTTTAAAATAACGATTTAGACTTTCGGTTATCTCAATGATGATTCTGACACTGCTACCTACCAATACTGTTTATGTTTATGATTATAATGCTTTGTTTAAATATACATCCCTACATACATAGATGCCTATATCCCAAAGACACATAAATGCCATGCCATTACAATTTACAATATCTCCTACAAATTATGTACTTATAAAACATACCCAGAAAACCAATGATACATATTACTATTTTCACTTTCAAATTATAAAACGATTTTAGTTTAGTTCAGTGTATTTTGTTGTGTTATAAAATGTAACTATATACTTTAAATATTATTTATACCTGCTATTTGCCACTCCTAAAAAAAGGTTTGCGCCTTCTCAAAAAAACTATAACGAGGGAAAAGGATCACTAATCCAGAGAACAAAACATTTTTATAGCCAATTTATACAATTCAAAGGAATATGCGCCTGCGATTCTTATAATTACTCCTTAATAACCAATACATTCTTGCAGAAATTACTGTGCAATAATAAGAAGATAATCCAAATACTTTTACCAATTCAATTAATAGAACTAAGGTCATATCGTGAAGAGAATTAGACCGACACCCAACGACGGAATGTTAATGGATCGAAACAAATGAACGCTTTTGTTCCTTGATACCAACGAGATTGTGAATCTTTATGGCTTCAATCTTACATCTTACCTCTACGGTACAGTTATAACAACTCAATATTTACATTGAAGCATGAAGTAAACGTAGTAATCACACTGCTAGTTTCACGTTTTCTGATTCGGTACAATGAAATAAAAAATTTGGAAATGTATAGAAAACACTAACTAAACACTTGTAATTCCTTACTTAAAATTCAAATTGACTAACGTAAATTTGCATTCCACATTTAAATGCATGAAATGCAAATCAATCATTTATCGATAAAACACCATACATCACTATTACTATACGACACCCACGCGAACTTATACCGCTACACAAAAATCATGAAGCTTAAAGTTTTAAAATCAAGGTATAAACGAAAAGAAAGTTTTAAAACTAATTTATTCATCAAATTAACAATAATAATTATAAAACAACAAATTATTTACCGTAAAACAAGACAAATCCTGTTCACTCGAACATTTTGCAGTTTGCACATAAACTTTTTAAAACTTTAATCACAAACGATAGCTTACATCCATACAGCCACCATATTGTTGTAACAATAACTACTTTAATAACACTTTTATTCAACTTTATCTATTTAAAACAGTTTAAAACTAACGAAACTCACGGACGATACTAATACTGTAGCGCGTCGCATTTTGACTGAATAAGGAATCGAGATATTTTTACCTGACAGAAAAAAAAATGTGCACGAACATGATTGTCAATTTTGCCGCCAAATTTAGAACGTAACGTCTACACTGAAGGACCATTTTTCTTTGTAAGCTGTTATTGCATTTGTGTTGTCAAAGCTTACGGTGGAGTTATTAGAAAATGATCTTTATTGCTATGGTAATAGACTATAAAGTCACATGTTTGTGAATGAAGCTTTTACACGATTATGCGTTTGTATGTATGTAATGGGCAGTTGTTCGGAATCAAAGTTTTCCAAAGTTTTATGGTATTAACATTATTTTAGTTGACACGTTTATAAACAAGCAGATGAATGTTGATCTTTATTAATGGTTGGACTACAATTAAATAAAGTTAAATCTTTTGATTTAATAAATATTTACTGGTCTGCCTAGTAAATAATTAAGTTCCTTTTAAAATCGTAACTAACATAAGAAATAATATAGGTGCTCACCACTTCAATGAATTTAGAATACCTATTTAGGAACATGACTTCAATTTCACACACATTAAGTATGGTAAAATATCATTTCCTAATCAAAATTATAGTCAAACAATCAATTCCATGAAATCCTAGTCCTATGACCTATCCTAGTTTAAGATATAATTATTATATTTTATCTAAACCTCATTTTTAATATTATATTCGACCATGATTCCGACCATTCACGATCTAAAAGCCGCGTAATGAATAATTTTTGACCCACAATTTAAGTTAACAATTTGAGAACCTCAGGCCAGGACCCGTAGAACGGAACTGGTTTTCTCAGAGAAATAATAAAATAAGGCCCCAATATGAATTAACTCATTTTAGCTTGTTATCTAGGCGTTTGCCGAAAACTTGCCTGTGTATTATAGTTTTAAAATGGTGAATCATTTTTTTATTGGATGATTAATTATATAATGATGCTTTAGTTTTTTGTCTTTGTCTACTAGCTAACTGGCTTTCTGCCGACAGCTTTGCTTGCGATGGGACGTTATCGTGTGATAGCCATTTCATGTACCTACTACTTACATATTAAATAATTATCAATCCCCTATTTTCACCGCCTTATTTTTATTCAATTACCTGCATTACTTATGAAAGTTTAGGCTAAATTGCAACGCTTTGTCGAAAGAAAAGAAATGAGGAACACTTTGAATTACAATTATTTGGTACTTTTAATTGAGAATATTAGTAAGGAATTAAGGATAGGTTTTTTATTTGTTCGATATTTATTAATTTTTAATGAATATAATATAGGTAGGCTGCTTAAGTAATAAGTAAGTAAGGTAATAACTAATAAGTATGTATCCTGACTGAACATTTGTTTTAAAATCAACCAATTGCAAATTCACAAAAATCATATCAACTTATACCAAATCAAATAAAACACAAACACCAATAAAATGATAACAGTTTATTTCATTTTCTACTTAATCTATACACAATGACAGATAATCAAGCCATTTTTTGTCTGTGGACTGTGGTTGTTATTTTTTATTTTTTTTAAACACTCGTTTTAGGTTTTGGCTCCCAGGCTTCAACCTTAGCTCTGGTTGTGCTGTATGGAGTGTATTGACCAGTGGTGCCAGATAAATTTTCGTTCCAGTCTTGCATCCATTTGTATTTGGGGCGGTTTGGGTCCTGAAAAACATTATTTTTTAATAAGTTCAAGAGGTGGTACAAATAATACATTTTTAATTGTCATGCAGGCAAAGTTGAAGTATGCATTCAAATTCAAGTTGCTTTATTTGCAGAATGTAGAATTACAAAGATGTTAGGTAGGTACAGATAATCCATATTAATATTATAAATGCGAAAGTAACTCTGTCTGTCTGTCTGTTACTCAATCACGCCTAAACTACTGAACCAATTTTCATGAAATTTGGTATAGAGATATTTTGATACCCGAGAAAGGACATAGGCTACTTTTTATCCCGGGAAAATGACGCAATCCCGGAAATCCCACGGGAACTATGCGGGTTTTTCTTTTACTGCGCGGGTGAAGCCGCGGGCGGAAACCTAGTATACAATACTACAATATTTTATTTTACAATATTTTACCATTTATATGTCATTTTTTTTTATTGATATAGGATGTGTGTACTTGCTCGCAATGGTGCAAGGATAACTAAAAAACTTTTTGTCATAATAAATTACTATCATATACAATGGGACTGCAATAAGAATTTACTATTTAGTAGCTATCTACCAGTTGTGTTTATTTTACTTCTCATCCCGATGGCGTTGCACATGGTGGTT
>CAJQZN010016199.1:0-12532 GCA_907164685.1 Colias eurytheme | reverse complement strand
TTATGTAGAGAAAACGTAAACATGTACCACGGGCGAAGCCGGGGCGGACCGCTAGTAATATAATAAAAAGGGAAATTTGAAGGTTTAGCCTTTTTCCATTCGTCGTCGACCGCCTCCTTGGTACAGTGATTGACGCGTAAGCGTAACACCAAGGGGTCCTGGGTTCGGTTCCCGGTGGAGACGAAGAAAAAAAATGTCTCAGTCTGGTAGGACACAGAAGGCTGATTACCTACTTGTCCCTAAAGAAAATCGATCAGTGAAACAGATGTATAATGCATCTGCCCCTTACCCCACTTGGGACATGAGACTTCACATTCGTCGATTAATTAAAGAAAACTAAAATATATCGTCATAGGCTAGGCTATTCACATCAGCTAATCATTACTTCTAGATTATTCTACAAGTCACCCGCCCAACTCGGCACGAGCAACGTGACCAAGATATCCACATCTGTACCAGGACATACCCTGGAGAAGCTCAGCCCAAACACGCAATATGTGGTCTGGGTGAAGGCACATGCGGTAGCTGGGGACTCGTTACCTTCGGAGACTTTACTGGCCTGGACAGATCCGGCTTATCCTGCTTTTGTTGAAGTAAGTCCTATAAATAGTAGTAGGTGACTAGATTTAGTTAGTAGTAGCTAGCTCAGGTCAATATGTGGTCTGGGTGAAAGTACATGCGGTAACTGGGGACTCTCTACCTTTAGAGACTTTATTGGCCTGGACAGATCCTACTTATCCTGCGCTTGTTGAAGTAAATTCTGTAAATTTATATACCTACGTGATTTTACTAAATTTATATTATATACCTACGTGAGTTATTATAAAGTACATTATTACAACTTAACTTATAAGTAATTAAAAGTTGCAAAGTTATCATAATATTTATGTTTGTTATTTAATATTTTTTTATTACCATTGCGTAAACAAACATAACTGAACCTATATAACATAATAAATATCACGACAACACTTATAAGGTAGCTAATTAGAGGGGTGATAATGAAATTTTCACCTCGTCATTGTAAATTTTGCGAATCACGTGGAACATCGATCGCTCTTACGTTGTTTTCGTACAAAGATTTTCATCAATCATTATTATTACGCTCACAGTGATTTTGCAGAGAAATCATTTTTATGTTATATGTTTTATTAATCCTCTGTTTTGTCTTTTAGTAATCTCAAACTTATCAAGTAAATTTTAAGAATTATAAAATCCCGACAAGTATTAATAAAATATTCAGGTGCTACCACTGTACAACACGAATACCACCTCATTAGTCGACTTATTTTAAATTTTTCAAAAAATGTTATTGAACCAAAACGTACATATCAAATCCATAATAAATGTTAAGCTACTACATGGACTGATAATTCCATTCATGTTTTACATTTTCAAAACAATAAGGTACTATCTATACTTTTATGGAAACATAAATAACAAGATCCTAACCTCAATTATTTATGCTCAAAAACTTTCAAGCTTAGAATACTATCCAAGTTAGATTGTTAATATCATAATGAGTGCCATTAATAATTTTAGCGATAAAACTCAGCCCATAATGAGCTCGGAAGTTTTAATGAAATAATTGCTCATTGGCTCGTGTCAGCGGTTTTAATCTATACCTTAATGTTAATTAATTACTTCGTTTATACTGGAATTATTGCTAAACATTTATATTTTATAGAAATAATGTAATCGCATAGAAAGCTCTTTAATGTCTTTGTCGTATTTATTCTTTACCAGAGGCGGCTCGTGACAAAATTTTATGGGTGTTCACTTGAAATAAAACACTGAAAATACATAGTGTAAAGCAGTACAATTTATTAAAAAAAAAATTACTTATAAAGGAAATGCATACGTCTTTCTTTTTGGTGTGCAAAAATATCTATAACTTTTTTGTGAAAATCAGATATCTGATTAATCAGTCGTTTTTCTATTGATATCATGCACAATGCATTTAAACCGCTTTACTAGCTCGTTCCGTCTTCAGCCTTTGAATAGATACAAAAATTAAATATTAAAATGTATTATATTGGTTGTCACTCAGGAATAATTTTCTGCTGGCAAAAGAATAACATAGTTGGGAACTTATTTCGCATAAACAAACTGAACAATCTATTCTATATCACACGGCTTTGATGAAATTTGTTTTAATCACTTCATCGTTTACTATCATGTCTAGCTCGATAGAGGATTGCATCTTTCCCAAATATTTTACTTCCTTATAGTCCGAGAATTATCATATCCTTAAGATACACACATCTACAAAACAAATAACGATGCTTACCACCAAGCATCCCCTTCTTTAAAGCCTATATCTAAACCCAGAACTTCTTCCAGCCGCCTACAATAAACCCCGTGAACCTGGTGGTGGAAGGCTCCAGCATGACGATCCTCTGCATCGCGATGGGAACACCTACACCTACTATATCACTTTATATATCTGGTAAGAAATTATTTTTATTTATATGGAATTATGTAATTTAATGGTATAAGTATGTTCGAGGATGTTCTAGAATTATATCATAGGAAACGTTCGAGAACCTTCTAGTAGGTTTCATATAGAAACACATTGCAAATCCAATTATTTTGGTCCTAAATTATCAAGACAAAAATAAACATGTAATTAATGTACAGCTCTTATGGTTGTCTACTTTAATTTAAACAGACATTTTGCTATTCAAAATTGAAGAAGAATACCTAAATGTAAATAAATTACGTATTCCAATTTACAGATCGAAAACTAAATGAAAAAATCCAGTTAAATGTAAATTTAAAATATATTTAATAGTGATAAATTACGTGTTACTTTGTGCTAAATGGTACTTGATCGATGTCTATAGAACTATAGAAGCATTTCAGGCCAAGATACGCTTGAAAACTTTTTACATTTCAAAGTTCATCTTTCGATTTTCTTTACAAATCTTTTGTAGTAGGTACAACTTTTCATTAAATGTGCAAAATTTTAATAAAATTTGGTTTTATTAGATTCGACGTAGAATTTCATAACAAGCTCCAATGTCGTTTTTTGTCGGTAAACAATTGTCTCATTAAACGACGCACGGCGCTTCTTAAATATTTAATTATAATTAACACGACTGTAAAAACGCGTTTTAATTACTTTCACTTCAAGTTTTTGACACAATAAACTGCCTTCGTAATCTAATCCACTAATAAGGGTTTTAAACTCGACACTTTTAATTAAAGAAATAAAAATACAATTTGTAAATATAAAATCTGGTAACTCAAAATTCATTTTCATAAATTCAATTCAACTATGTGTTGTAACATCTTACATATTCACATTTTAAAGTTGCTTCTTAACATTATATAATAATGCTATATAAAAATTACCCATATTAAGCTTTCCTTACTTAAGCAGTAATTATAACCAACTTTTAAAATAAAACATTCAGAAAACCGATAATATTGGTTCTCCGTTCTAAGTTTATTTGTATTTAAACCATAATCAACCTACACTATTTAAACAAATTACTCTATCAAAAATATTTAATTATATTTGATAATTTAAACCATAAAACAAATAAAAAAAGTACACTTTATTTCATATAATAAAAATAAGTCGGGTTTTCCTTCCTGACGCTATAACTCCAGAACGCACGAACCGATTTCCAGGATTTTGCATTCGTTGGAAAGGTCTCAGGCTCCGTGAGGTTTGTAGCAAAGAAAAGGTGTCTCTGGTGGCGAAACGGAGTTCGCCCGGTTCGCTAGTTTTATATAATTATAAATGTATATCTTTACAATTCTTACATTACAATTAAAAATGCCAATTCAACCCGTCACAGGCCGCCTGGTCCGGCAAGAGGTAACCCGCCACATGGTGACCGTGATCCACAACGTGACGCGCGACATGTCGCAGGTGTCGTGCTACGCGGACAACGGGTACGGCACGCCGATGCAGGCGTCGCGCAAGATCAATATATCGCGTGAGTTTTTGTTATTGACATTTTATTTAGGTCCAGATGTGAGCTTTTATGTATTTGAGATTTTATTTAGGTCTAGATGTAAATATGCAATTATTCCAGTAATTTGTTTCAAAAATATAGGTTGACTTGGACGCTTCTTTTCAAATGGCAGCTCAAGCGGAAAAGATACGTGGTAGAGCTCATCAAAATCTGAAAAATCACTCTTTTTTTTAAACTCCCAAATTATTTTTTTGGCAAAACTACCAGGTATCTGGACCAAAAAATTGAATCAACTATAGGGTACTTAATTTCCCCCATTTTTCCATTATCATTATGTATGCCATACGATTACTTGTTTTTAAATTTTAACATACCTGTTGATCACACTTTAGACCCGATCAAAGCCTGATACTATAAACCTTAAAGAATAAATACAGCAAAAGTTTTGGTTACTTTTGTATGGACTAGAGCGTGATGAACTTTCACGGCCAGTAATGAAACTTGGATATTTTGAAAGAGCAATATCTTGTGAGCAAAAGTTTAGTATTTATTTATTATAAGATTCTTCTTCTTCTTCTTCTACCCTGACACATATTTATCAACAAATCTGTACCTAAACCTTCAAATTCACCCTTTCCTACATATTTATACCAACTTTTACTACAGACGTACCAACAATCCAAGCCTCTGGTATAACAATGGCCGCGGCCGGGGACTCCGTAATACTCGAGTGTCGTGTGGAAGCGTTGCCCAAACCAACTGTAGCGTTCTGGAGAGACCCCAGCGGCAGGACGCCCGTTATAGATGGACCGAATTATAGTATTCAGCTGTTAGCCGATCTTGAGGTTAGTAATTTAAGGAAATTTGTTTAAACTTTTCTGTGTACTGAACCTAGTAAACCTTTTGACCCGACAGTGACAGAAGGAGGGTTATGTTTTTCAAGAGTATAAATGTATTTATTATTTACATTTTTTGTCACGCCTTACGGTGCATTTACATCAAACGAGCGATTGCTCATTCTAACCCCACTATGTGAAATTCTTTTAATGTAAACAGGCGAAGTCTATTCTTTCGTTGTTCTTAGTACATTCGAAAAGATTCTATGCAATGTTCTAATACTGAACAACACTGAATACGAGTTTTCATTTACACTAAAAGACCACGAAAGAATGATCCTAGCTCTAGCTCTATCGTTTGATGTAAATTTACCGTTAGAGACGTTTAGGTTTGTCGTATTTTATGTGCGTGGTGTCAATAGATTTTTAGTCTTAGGGCCGATTTTTCAATGCTTGGATAAAACTTATTCGTCGAATAATGTATAAAACTACCATTTTAAAAACGTATTCTAATTGCCCGTATTTGACAGTTTACGTGACATTTTAATATTATCGTGTAATACTTTATTGGACAAATCGGCCCTTAGTCATGAGAGTAACACTGGGTAAATCAAAATAAAAATTGCCGCCATAAACTTGGTTTGGTTGATTAAACATGCTAGATATGAAATAGGTAGATAATTGAATTTAAATTCAACTATAGTGAACGCACTTCAAATTAAATTTATCTTTTTAATTAGGTGCCTGAAAACTTCATTTTAATTGGTATAAATCTCTCTGATAAGTTATTTAAGTTGTATCAATCAACTTATTGTTATAATATTCCAGATTAAAACATTTGTATTACTTATAACAATATGAAAAACTTAACAGGAAATAAACTCAAAACCATTTTCAGATTAAATTTACAAACGAAATAATTCCTCCAATCCGTTAATACACTTGAAAGCTGTTACTTAATTGATAACATTGCATACCTGGATGTTTGTTGATCTTCGCAGTAGAATAAACTTTATTTCAAGCAGAAAATTAAATTAACTAGGCTATTAACTTTTCTGAAGCATTCACAATCTCTGCAATATTCCTGGAAGAATTTCATTAAATACGTCGCCTTTAAGTTACTGGGAAAAGCGTTTATCTCGTTTCTCGTTGTTTATACGTTTTATATGAAAACGATTTAATTTTAAATGCATGTGTGTTAGTTATTTGTATATTATTATCTAAGTAATGAATGTGGTATTTATAGGTTGTTTATTAGTATTGTTAAAAATATTTGAGGTTATCAGTCAGTAAGCCTGATGCTTCTAACGTGATAAAAAATAAAATATATTAATCATAGTAGAGATTATTATAGAAATATTTTGATTTATAACACATGAGTAGTAAAATATACCTTATCATAATAATATGCAATGCGTAGAGCCTCTACGAAAATTGATTCGTAGCTTCAATGTTATAGTTACTTTGAAGTAGTATTCAAAGTGTGTAACCTAGTGGTTAAACTATATACTAGGTTATATATAACTGTTACTAAGCGATGTATCCAAATTGAAATTATTTCATGAAATTGTTTTACATAAAAAAATACTCGGAAAATATTTAAAACATTATTATATTTCACTCTTCAATATCTCGACATAAACAACGAAATCATCGTATACATCCTCATATAACCTTTCCCCCAGGAACCAACAAAATACACAATGCGTTTAACAATAAAGAAGATCACAGAAACAGATGAAGGCGATTACTTCTGTCACGCGGAGAACGCGTTCGGGAAGACGCTGCGACCCGTGTCCGTGCGATTGCGCAGTTCTGCACATCATAATGTTACGGAGTGTTGTACTCAGGTATGTAAGTCATATGTAGGTATACGTATTATGGTAATTAAACGCTTCTTAAATTGATTATGAATAAGTATTTAATATAGGTAGAAAGAATATTTGGAATATCTATGATGGTTAAATATAGGTAGAAAGTTAAAATATTTTATTATATATCTTTGACTCATAAAAATCATCGAATGGTACTTATGTCTTCCAACAAATCTGACTTTTACAAGATTCTGTGTAGACACAGATTTGTTTTTGGTTAAAAATACTGTCCAGACTGAACTATATATTCTTACGTGTCTTTTATAAAATAACCACCTAAATAAATAATACTATGTAGTAGAGCCCCGAAAGCTGATTTTTTTATTGTTCAGAAAATAATTCAATGTTTTTGTTCATCTCTTAATTCATTACTTCAAATTTTGGTTTCAATTTCTACGAATTTTCCAGTAATTACATATTATTTATTCTGAGTGGAAATGAATCGAATAAATCAAGAGCACAAAAATGGATCAGCCCAAGCTTACATTATAAATGATATTACTAATGCCTCTGTTTTATTTTGTATTTTCTATATAAATGACCCATAAATTCTTGATGAAACCTTACTGAACCTAAAACTTGTTATCGCCGAGTCAATCTTATTTCAGTTTATAAATTGACATCGGGCGGGTAGTTAGAGAAAAAGTTAAACGAATTTTGTTGTGAATCTTTTAATGTTATTATAAAGTAATGCTTTAGACTTGGATTTTGTTTATGTTTACTAAGATTTTGGTTTTGAAAATATATCCATTATCCACATAAACATATCAAATTGAACTCTTTTAGACTCGGGATCTTTAATAGTAACGTATATACAAATACATTCGTATACAAAATAAACTAAAAATTAAAGCTTCAAAAATTAATGCTTCAAGATATAATTTACATCATCCTATCCAATAATAATTTACTAAAGGAGAAACGAGAAATCCAAAATTTGATATCTTAAAAAGGATTAAACACATTGCTCAGAGAATTCGTTACATAAATAAATAAGTACATATTTATAATTTATCAAATCGACAATCGTGAAACTCTGTAGCTTAATTTCAAGAGTTTAAATTAACATCAGCTGTAAAGAATACGAAATTTAGAACCTTAAAGTTAGAATGGAACGATAACAAAAGTTAATCGCGAAAAGAAAATGTTTCACAATGCTGTGAACCTTTACAGATTATAAAAATAATTTGGAAAATCCAAAAGTGCACGCCTCATAATTTTTTTTTAATAAATATTTATTAATTATTATTTTTGTTTATTTAATAACAATTAAACCACATCGAATCAGACCCTGAAAAATGAAAGGGTTCTATTCCTGAGCATACTCAAGCGTAAGAGAAAAAAAAAGACTCGATTAGTAAAGTATTTCGGTCGCTATCGTGTTAACAAGAAAAAGGATCCGCACATACAGACACACGGACGTCCAAGACAGAACTTTTTTAAACTGTTTTTTAACTAGTTTAAATAACAAAAATGACATCAAAAATATCATGAACGTTAAAAATAGTGTTTTTTCTTAATATGTGTGTGTATGTATTATCTTACAAGTGCAATGTATGATACATAAAGACATTTTAAGTTTGAAAAATCAGATGTTTTGCGCGAAGTGACAGTAGTACCCACCTCAACGCTTCGCTTATGAGGCGTGCAATACAATGGCTGTAAACGAGCCGAATCAATGACGCAAGAGAAAAAGTTAGAGTTTAGTTAGGTATTCATTTGTAAACGTATTATTTTATTATTCATCCTACTAATATTATAAACGCGATGGATGTGGATGGATGTTTGTTATTTTTTCACATAAAAATTACTGAACCGATTACAATGAAATTTGGAATGTAGAGCTAGCTGAAGACCTAGACTAAGACTTAAGCTACTTTTTATCCCGGAAATCCCACAGGAACGGGAACTTTGCGGGCTTGAAAACGCAGGCAAGGAAATATAATGGATAAAAATTAAAATTGACGAATATTCCACATTTTAAGTGTTCAAATGAGTAATAAACACTTAGTAAGGTACTTAATTAACTTGTTAAGTTAAATTATCATACTATTAAAAAACGCATTTTTTATTACGTAATATAAGTAGCGAGGATCATACTGATACCCTCAGGCGTAGAAAGGATCAAAAGCCTCATTGAATTAGGTAAAGGTCATAAAGCCAAGTGGAAACCGAATTCGTGGAAATTTTAACACAGAATTTCGGGTTTTCTAGGAATAAGAGATTAATATTTGAGCTGCTAAAGAGTTGCTCTACGGGTATTATTATAAAAGTGAAGAATCGTGATCGGTTTTACTGTTTAAATAGACTATATTTGTCTTTCGCGTTAACAAAAGTACCAAGAAGGCTTATTATTATATTTTAGACGTTTGTCCTTGACTTGGCGTATTACAAATCTTTTACTATTGCTATATTCTTCTTTTTAGCTACATTAATATTAAATATATGTTAATGTTCTTTAGATGAACGTATCATCATCGTGCATAGATGCCTGCAGCTTCCACCTTGATATGGACAATATAATGGACCGACCGGAGTGCATGGATGACTTCGAGAAACTTATGAAGTGTGCTGCTGATGGCTCAGGTAAATATATGTGTAGAATTAGTGATTAACTTATAATGTTAAATAGAACTAGATTCTAGATAAAAAAATCTTATAATTTATAAATTCTTTAAAATATTCTTCTGATTGTGTAGTGAAAATCAATCGCATCAAGTAGGTATAGCTAATTGAATCTAAACGATACAAAAATAAATCAGATTGAAGTATTTAATATTTTATAGCTCTTTGAATAGAATTTTTGTACACTTGCCACTAGTAACACCATTACAATTTTAAACCTTATCATTTTTCTTGTTCTGATACCATATTAATTCTCAATTTCAAAACCACGTATTTTTTTAATTAATGTTATTTAGAAATAGAAATAAGAAATAGAAATAGATAAGAAGAAATAGATATTTCTTTCATAACTTAGTTTGTGAAATAAAGTGTTATGAATAAATAAATAAATATCAGACCACCGTGGTTGTTGCGCATCATGGGGGGTCCCCCGCAACTGCCTCGAGCTGTGTCGCGGCGGGCCGGTGTCCCGCACGTGCGCGCTGCAGCACGCGAGACGAGCGCTCGCTTGCTTCAGGGACGCGGGGGCGAAGCTCCCGGGGCCGCCACGGAACTTGAAGGCACATGTCGCGCCTACGCCACATGCTGTTTTGTTGAGGTGAGATAGTATGGACACAGACATAGTATGAGTTTTAAGTCTCCTGATTTACATTCAAAGAATTGATCTTTTGTAGAGGAAAGTCATATCAGTAATAGGTATTGCTCCGAAGAAGTGAAGATTATAAATTGTATCATTTTAGACTTACAATTTGGTGCCAAAAATTTTATGGGAAACGAGTAGACTTGTTATGATTATAATTATATTTCATTTAATTACAAAGGTTGTCTAAAACGGTTCTTTCCAGCGTTTTATTGTTCCATACTTGATCTAATTTTACCATTGAAGCTGAAAGTTCTGCAAGGCCTCATTATAAACCAGTTCCCATTCTTATCAATTGTTCATAATGAAATTACTTCTAACTACTAAATATGACTTTCTTCTGCAAAGCTTAAAAAATCTTTAAAAATATCACAATTACAGTCATAAAATCTGGATGAGTACTAATACCAAACATTTTTCAGTTGGGATGCTCCAGTGAAGAACCCGCAAACAGTATACCTATACAGGGTGTTCTGGCGGGCATATGGGGCCAAAGTGCCAGAGAAACTCGACACTAGTGAGACGAGTGTAGTACTAACTGGCTTGCAAGATGACGTGCGGTATGAATGCGTGGTCAAGGCTGCTAATGATGTTGGTAAGTGGACTGTTTTTAAGGCATTTGTAACATATTTGTTTATACTTTAGGAATATCAAAATTTAAAGGATAAAGTTAAAAACACAACCTCTGTCTGTTTTGACAATTTTAATATTTTTTTTAGATCATTTTACTATCAAAATCGGTCACTAAATTTTACTGTATGTTATCCGCATACGGTAAGGTAGGGTACGGTATTTGCAATTTTGTATACGTTATTTGCCCTTTTATCCCCAGCACCTAGAATAAAAAGTGACGGTCTCAGAATTGATCCTTGTGGTACTCCCCTAAAATTCAAACTCAAACCTTTTATTAAGCTGTGAATATCATCTTAAATTTTTGATCGCGTAAAAAAGTTTTAAATTTCAAATCCCCAGGAACATCATCCCTCAGCCAGTCCATAATGTTCACAACAGCTGGCCAAGAGCCCGGAGCGGCCGCTGCTCCAGGTTCTGGCTCGAACACCGCGTCAGCTGTAGGCGGGGCCGTAGCTTGTATACTGGTCGCTGCTATACTGCTCGCTGCTGGGCTGTATTATAGACATCGGAAGGTAAAATACACTATTTATTTGATTTTCCAACAAATGTACCTATATTTTAATATATTTTGAAAATTTGATATAATTAGCATGCATAGCAGTAGATCCAATTACAGGCAAATACAACATGCATTTTTGAGTTACTTTTTAAATTTTTTCTAATCGCAGTTGGGTGGGCTTGGTTATTAAAATGGTTCAGTAAAGATTAAAGCTCAATGTGGTTAGACTTAGCTATTCGAATGTAGATTAAAATAAGGATTGTGTTTAAAATTTGGAAGTATGAAATAATCTTGCTGAATGAAAAAAATTGACTGAAAACGTGACTTAATGTAATCAAAAGATTAATAAAATTTCTCGTGGTGTCGCGTATGTGGTTAATTTTATCAATTCCTCGTATAAGAAATGTACTTGTGTGCTATATTTATTTATTCCACTTCAGAATCTGCGACTCAAGGCTCAAGGAGGAGTTGCATTTGAAAATCCCAGCTATTTGAGAGAACCAAATCCAGATACCGTTGTAAACGTAAGTAAATATAAAATTAGCAAGACTTACAATATACTAGGTGTTCTTCCCGGCTTCGCCTGCGCTACACTGTCGAAACCAACTCAGAAACTTGTGTGGGCTCATCCACAACACTTTGCTGAAGAACATCACGTGATTAAATGTATAATTTACGATTCTATAAAGTACATACAGACAAACATTCATTTTTATATACAGGGTGTCCTATCACAAGTGTTCTAAGCCTAAAGGGACTTGTAGTTTTGTATACGCTGAACTTTAAAAAAAATACTCATTTAATTCCAAACGCATTATACATATTATTATATCGATCGAAAATTTTAAAAAAATTTTAACCGACTTCAAAAAAGGTGGATTCGTCTGTTTAATAGATTCCTTTTCCACAGGGTACAGTACCAAATGGTAACACAGCGAATGGAGGTAATGGGGTAGCAAACAGCATCTCAAACAGCACAGCCTGGAGACAGGAGACGCTACAGAACCCCAGTACTGCGATACCGGCCGCGAGGGAAGTGGACCCCACGCTGTATGAGGAGCTCAAGCTTGGACAGGATGGGGCTGGGTTTAAAAGGTAGGTATTAAAAATTTAGACTATATAACTATTTAATAATGATTCAACAAAAAGCTGACGCCTAAACCACTGAACCGATTTGGATGATTTTTTAGAAATATTTTAGTTTATGGAGAGCATACTTTTCATTAAAAGGCCGGCAGAGCACCAGTAACCCTACCAGTTTTACTAGTGTTTATGGGCGGTGGTGACCAATTTTATCATCAGCATCTGCCTCTTTGCTTTTGCGATTAAGTTTTGTACTCAATAAAGATATTTTTTTATAGTGGTAATTTATCTTTCAGAGTGCCTTTTATTTTTGTTACATTTTCCTGTGATGCTGTTAATAAATGGTATTGCCTAATAAATTTATTCTTATTAAAAATATTTTTTTCTGTGCCTTATAATTTATCCGTATTCAA